>JAECWJ010000304.1:0-31002 GCA_018150375.1 Drosophila sturtevanti
GTGTAACAACTCGGAATTTATAGTTCAATTATACTTTATTTAAGTATTAATTTATTCTTTAGTTCTTTGTACATCTCTACACGTGTTTTGCTGTCACGCTCCAAGTTTCCAGAGCGTTGACACCTTCCGTCCGATATCTCCTCGACATTCGTTATCGGTCTGCAGGGTTGCCAGCGCGCTCCTTTTCTTATAAGCTTCAGTTTTAACCCGGTCTTCGGTTTCTCTGGAGTTGAACGTCGAGTCCGAAAGATACATTTGCTCTGAAGATGGATCGGAGAGTATCCCCTTGAGGTTGATCAGGGAATCACTGAATATGGTGATGAGTGTATTAAGCGTTGAGAATCAGTCTGCGTTAGTGCGTCCTCATTCGAGTTATTCGGCGGCCCCCCTCATTCGACGGTATCCTCTTGCAATGGCTCACGTTCCGTCTGACTTCCTCCCATTTCCAAAAAGCTCCACTTCATTTCCATTCCTTTCAACAACTTTATTTGCCGTTGTTTCAAAGTTGGGTGTCAATTTGGAGGGAAAAATAACGTTTTTCTTTAAAAAACTTTGTCGCCCACCTTTGCCAGTTCCTTAGCACCTCTAACCTTGTCACCTGTAAGCTTTCCTTTTTGTTTATTGATCAAGGTCATTATCTCTTGCGGAGTGTCTACTACTTCTTCTATAATATCTCGAATGTCCGGCAGCTTGTCTCGAATGAGGTCCTATTAAACATAAGTTCCGAAGGTGTAGAGCCAGTAGTTCCATGGGGTGTCGTATTGTAGGTTAATATAAATTTTTGTAGCTCCTCTTTAAAATTTCCTTTATTTTAACGACGCAATTTTAAGGCGTTTGCCCAATGAACGATTCATGTTTTTAACTTCACCGTTGGCTTGCGGCCAATATGGAGAAGTCGTAATCAAAGTGATGCCACTAGCTTCACCAGAAGTCCTTGAATTGGGCGCTAACGAACTGCCGGCCGTTAGGTTTCCTTAACGATCTCAGTATGCCAAGCCTGGGAAAATATTTCCTTAAATGCCGTAATAATTGTCTGCGATGATATTGAGCCAGTGAATTTTATCTCCTGATAACGCGAAAAATAATCTATCAGCACCAATACATGATCATTGTTCGGTAGAGGCCCCAACCAGGTCGGTTGCTAAGCACTGCGAGCCGTCCGAGGAAAAACCGTGCCGCTTCATCGGCGGTGGACAGGTTAGCAACCCACACCAATAAACAGCTTCTGCACATTTTTCACATGCTGTTCGTATCTCTGTCCAAACATGGTTACCTCACCTTCGCTCTAATTCGTCATTTCACAATCGATTCGCCAGAGTTGTCCTTCGTCCCTAACTCCAAAACTCTCTGCCGTAGAACTTCTGGTATCACTGTACGGGCTACCACGCAACAGAATGCTACCCTCTGTTGATAGCTCAGCTCTAAACAGGTCAACTTGATAAATATTCATTCCAGTTATCGTCTTTTGGATGCGAAACAGCAGGTGATATCTGTCGGTCCACAACACTTGTTTTGCTATTTCTGGTATAGTGATTGCTTTTGGTTTAACCCACAAACAATTTGACAGATGCTATAGTCACCTACTTTATCGAAGAATCATGACTGAGCCTTACAAAGTCTTGATATTGAGTCGGCAATGTTCTCCTTTCAGGGCCATTCCAGTAACCTTGAATTTAAACGCCTGTAGTCTCCAAAAAGCCAACGTTCTATTCTCGCCAAGGGTTTCGATGTTGGTTTAAAGATCGCACTCCAGTGGTTTTATGATCAGTGACAGTTCAAACTCCAAAACCCCGCAACGTAATAAGAAAAGTTTCTACAGCCCAAAGCGCCAGACTTTCTTTCGGTTTGCGGTAGCGCCTTTCCACTTCCGATGGCTCGCACTAGCGAAGCTAACGATGCCCGATTCGGTTCTCTCGCAAATTGTAACAAAAGCACCGCCAAATTCCCACCGGACTTGCGTCTGCGAATTATCTGCGTGCGTCTATTTGGATCAAAAATGAAAGTTCCGGGATGCGAGCTAGCCCGTTTTCCAGGTTCGCAAACGCTTTTTCTTGTTCGCTCGACCACACGAATTTGCTATTGATTTTAGTATTACTCTTTAATGACTCTGAAATGTCGACAAATCGCCGATGAATTTTCCAACGTATGTAACCAGTCCCAGCAAGCTTCTCAGTTTCCTCCTTTGTTTCAGGTGGTCGAAAATCAAAATCAATTTCACCTTCTCTGGATTCACAATGCCGTCACTCGATAAGATATGTCCCAGAAATTTAAAGCTCTTTTGCCTTATACGCGCATTTATCTTTGTTTATCAGAATACAATTGATCTCAAACAGATTCAACACTTCTTGTAACGCTTTATCGTGCTCAGCTTCGGTTCTTTAAAAATTATTACATCGTCCAAATAGTTATGTGCAGCCTTTTTTGCATGGTGCCAAGATATCCGCCATCACCCGTTTAAAAATCTCTGGTACCGAATTACGCCAAAAGACGTTTGTAACAACTCGGAATTTATAGTTCAATTAGACGTTGTTTAATTATTAATTTATTCTTTAGTTCTTTGTACATCTACGCGTGTTTGCTATCACGCTCCAAGTTTTGAGCGTTGGCTCCTTTCGAAATCGATATCTCCTCGGCCATTCGTTGTCGGTCTGCAGGTTTGCCCTGGAGGTTATGGTTTGTTGCCAGAGCGTTATGTTTTTGAGCCGGGTATAAACTTACGGAAATAGCATGCTGAACCGATGAACTGCTGTACACTAAAACTGTCCGGCGGTGACAAAGAAATCAAAACGAGTAATTTTTCAACTGGGTCGAATAATCTTGGGTTTTTGCAGCTCCAGTCAACTTTTCTCTAACAATATCTCTTTCTTCAGGTCTAAGTCTATAGGGCCGGTGTTGGACCGTTTTTGTTGGGGTCAATTAGTCAATTCTCATTTTCACCTGTGTATTAACTCGTGTGTATTGGGATCCCTTTAGAAAATGCTGAGGTACAATTTTTAATTAAACTTATTAATTTGCTTTTATCAGCATCGGCCCAATTCAGTATCAATTTGTCAAGAATCAAGTAGCAACACAAATATTTACACATTTTGATTTTACAAATTTAAACACATTTGGTGAAAGCACAACATTGAAACCCTGATTAAGGACTTCACGTCCAATGATGACATCGTTCTTCAAGTCCTCATCTCGAACAACGTAAATAATATTTCTATCATGTTTTCATTAATGGTATGCATAGTATTATAAATACCAAAGCATCGCCGATACCTTTTAACATTACTATATTATTCATGCGCTTTCCGGACAATCTGCCCTTCTTTTTTTTAATAGGGAACATTCGGCACCAGAGTCGGGAAGCAAATTGGTAAGCTCTCACCTCGATGTAACATGACTCCTGTTGGCTCAGACACAAAGCACTGGTTTACATTCTTTTGTTTTGTTGGGATATCACTTCCAGACATCGGTTCGCAAAATACCCGGGTAGGGAAATTCTGTTAGCCATTGGGATGCTCTGCCCATTGCCAATGCCATAATAGCTTGTTTCCTTCTGGCAGCTGTTCAGTTAAAATGATATATTTTGATTTTGCATTTTACAAATTATACGACTGTTCTTCAAAAAACCGATCCCAAACCTGATGTTGGGTTCTCTTTTTGAATTTCTTTTTGTATTTTGTTTTACTTTACTTCACTTATTTCACTTTTCAGAACTGTACGTTTGCTCCTAACACACGAATTCCCCGTTGCTTGGAAAACTGAATGGGCTTTCTCTCCGGTTAGGGCCTTTTATACCCAAACTTTGTGCTAGACATGTCAGAGGGAGAATATAGCCCTCTCCCTCTAAGCAAGCAACCGGGGACTACGTTCAGCAAAAATATCACTAGGTCTCTTTCAAACGTTCGGGACATCTGCCTTTGTCGTACCTGTACAGTTAATTGTATATATTCTCAACATTTCCCCATTCAACTCATATGACATTTCCTTTACAGCATCATCTAATCATACCAATATGTAAACACTAATATGACTCCAGCAATAGGTGTAACGACAAGGTGTACGAATTCGTAACCTATGACCAGACGAATAAATAACAAAATTTGTAAACATGAAACACATACAATTGTCATTACTGATTTAATTAGGGGTTTCTAAGAATTCGAATTGTGGGCCTACTTATAAAAAATGAGTTAATCAGGGGTTGAGTAATGAATAACATGATGTTGTAGACCAAGAAAAATGCGCGACAGTATATGCTGCCGTCGAGTGTGGTTCAGTTTGACGACTAAAAAGGTCACCTAATGAAAAGTGGTAGATGGAAGCGTCTCAAGTTCTGTCTCTTTTACTGATGAAATTCAACCAGAAAGACGTTGAGGACTCACTGCACAAACTTGGTGACAAAAATGGAAGCCAATAATGGAATCAACGATTCAGGAATTTGAAATCCCCATCTCACCGACATCAGAAGTGGGATCTGATTCAAGACCAACAATACATGAGGAGCAGTTTCGCATTTTATTGGAACAACAAAATCGGATTTTCCGAGAATTGCTAACTTTTCATGCGTCGTCTAGTGAGTCTCGACAAGATGGTGGGTGTTCTACCGAAATTTAACTCTGACGCTGCTGGCGCCAACGCTTCACAAATGATCTACGGGAGGACATAGTCCTAAAGAAAAACCGGTGTAGTGCATTAATTTTGGCCTTGACAAAGTCATTGGAAGGAAGCTCGTCGTAGTGGTTGTCTCCAGATTTGTAATCTGTAATTCGTTGAAGGCTTCTAGAATCAAAAATTAGCTATCACCCCAAGTGTATCCATTTGTAGGGTGGACATTCCTTCAAGCATTCGATTTTTGCTATTCAATATCGTCAAGGCAAACGTATGGCCCATGTAGATTTTCTGTCAAGCAATCCTTTGCCTGATAAGAAAAAAAAGATTCAAAACAAAGTTGTAGAAAAAACAGACACAGTTAGCAGAGACTGTGATGAAATGGGTGAAAAAGACCCTAATGACACAGTTGGAAGAGACTGTGGGTGAAACGGGTGAAAAGACCCGTATTGAAACAGTTGGTAAGGACTATGATGAAGGGCAGACGGTTGAAAAGACCGTATGGACTAGTGAATGAGACACTAGGGGAATTATGATTTTGGAAGAATGTTGTTGTCGATGCTACGTGGTGGTACCTTGCCGAGGATTCTTGAAACGTAAATAAGAACATAAAGAAAACAGAATGTTTTATAAAATTAAAAGCGAAAATGTGTTTTGATAAGAAAGAAAATGTCGAGGACATAAAGTAGGAAAATATTGAAACATTGTAATGTTAAATGAATTGTTAAAGAAATATAAATGCAAGTAAAAATAAGAATCTTAAGTTACGGAACATGCTATAGCAAATAAGAGATTTTGAATTAGCATTAAACTGGATTTGTAAAGCTGTATAAAAACAGAATTTGTTTGGTTCAGTTTAATAAAACAAAGATATAAAAATTTCATAAATATATAAATTTTTATATAAAAATTATAATAAAAATAATAATACATACTCAAAGCCATATAATGACAAATACAAACAAAATAAAATAAAATGTCACCACTGTGGCAAAGCCAGGGCACATAAAAAAATTGTTATGCATATGAAAACTATTAAATGATAATAATTAGGAAAAATAACACACAAGCTCATATTGCAACGACCACGCCAGGTTTCGCGTTCATGATTAAAAGATTATATTCAAATAATAAGTTGAAAACAAATGTGAATTTCATCCTTGACTCGGGTGCATCCGACCACATAATAAATGATGAGACACAATACACCGTATTGTAGTCTACAATGGCCAAACAAGACAATTCTGCGACATATACATACATATGTATATGTCTGTGCACATATCTATAAATATTATTCTATATGAAAATAGGCGAAAGGCCATGCGACATTGAAAATCACAATAAAGAAATTTCACAGAAATATGTGTGCACATATATATACATATGTATATATATGTATATATGTAGGTATACATATGTATGTATGTATATGTACATATATTTAAACACATTCTCGACCATACAGAATAAAAAAAAAATATTTTATATTACTGCAAAGAAAGACAACAAAATGAAATGGATACTATTGGAAAAAACTGAATAGAAATGAAACACCTTATTTTATCTTTTATATAAGTTATATTTAGTACTATAACTTTAACTTGGACAACACCAACAACCACGTCTTATTTGCTTACAAAATCAGATCAAAGAGAAAGAAAAATGTTAAGTGTGACCAAACTTCATGTCACTTAAAGTACTTCATTTAGTGTTCTAAAGTGTAATTTTTGTAATTGGAATAGTGGTATTCCAACAGGCCCCCTCCAAAAATTACATTACTAAAAACATAATTTTAATACATATTAATTCAAAAATTTATCTACTAATTGCTGTTTTTGTGTGCCATCTGGGAAGTCTTATGTGATCCAACATTCACTCTAAGGATACGGAGAAAACCCAGAAAAACCTGTATCGGATCAACTTAAAAATTGTTTACAAATTAAATTAAGAAATTCATTAACATAATTTTTAACAACTCAAAAAGTTTGCAAATAAAATAAACAAAATCAACAAAAAAATATCAAAGTAATTGGACAAGTTTTATGCCTTTAGATTAATTGATTACTTTCTCTTTTAAAAATTGGAAATATAAAATTTAAAAAATTTTTTGGACCAAAAAAAAGAATCAGTAAGAAAAAATTCGAATTTGCCAACGGTCGGGTTGAACCTCCGCTCACGTCATTTCTAGAATCGATCTCTACCTATTGCGCTACCAAACTTATAATTCACTGCCTCGCTATTTCGGTATACATTGCAAGCGTCCAGCTTCTCGCTCTCTAAATTTTCTGACAAATTCTAGAAAACAACAACACAATACAAATAGTTTTTGTCTCTTTCTGTTTCGCACTCAGCTTGTAGTTTTCAAGCACGTGTTCGCATATATGTATGTATGTATGTTTGTATGTTTCCATGTATGTTGTTTGTGTACGAATATATAAAAGCAAATATAAACGTATTTAATTGGCTGCATATGTAAACATACTGATGCTGATGGGGGTTGATTCATTGATTTTATTGATTTATGTCGGTGTTTATTATCCGATCTGAATCAAACTTACTGATATGATGTAAAGTATAATTCTCATCTGATCACCAAATTTGGTTGGGATATCTTAAAAAACAAAAAAAGTTTTTCTCACAAAAACATACTTTTCTGATGGGGTTGATTATTGATTTTATTGATTTATGTCGGTGTTTATTATCCGATCTGAATCAAACTTGCTGGTAAGGTGTAAAAGTAGTGTAATTGTCATCTATGTGCCAAATTTGGTTGAGATATCTCAAAAAACAAAAAAGTTTTTCTCACAAGAACTGTTTTGAACAACTCACATTTTGACCGAGGTACCTCTGATCTTTCCTATTTTTCTATAACTTATAGTTGTCCGATCCTACCAACTCTCGAACTTAATTTATGTAGATAAATCATCAATGAAGAGAATGATATGACTTTTTACGTAGCTCAAAATTTAAGTTCGATTCCTTGCGAAGAAACAGACAGACGGACAGACGGACATGGTCATATCGACTCGGCTTTCGATGCTGATCAAGAATATATATACTTTATGGGGTCGGAAACGATTATTTCTATGCGTTACAAACATCTGACCAATCTGCAAGGGTATAAAAAAGTGCGTCTAACGGTTAGACACGATAGAAGTGAACCCTTCCGTAAAACAAACAGAGAGAATGAGACGAAAGCAGCATTAGGAGCGGGATAATTATAGGTTCTTCATTTTATTATTATTCATCCTCAATGTTTTCAATTTTAACAAATGATACAGTGGCTTATGAGAGCTAAAATATGATACAAATGCTTTGGTTTCGATGTTGTCCAACATATCTCTGAAATACCGCGTCAATTGTTGTTTTTGATCGTGTTGTTGATTCAGTGCGATTATTACACATTTTTAAACTGAATGTTGTATTGAGAAAGTCAATTAAAGGAACCGCTGTGTCCAATGCAAAATTTACGTTAAAATCGCCACTTAAAATCATTGGAACTTTATCGTAATCTTTTCTAAGTATCCGCGATACTTCTGGTGTATCACTATTAAATTTTCATGAATGAATTCCGTGATGCTATTTATTGATTGATTCGGTGAAATATAAATTGCCACAATTAAAACTGTTTTTCCATTGCTCAATCTGGTTTCGCATACATATTTCTCCCACTTTAGAGAGCTGAACAGACAGTGATTCTAGTTGCTTTGCATTCATATCTATCTGTGGAGTTACAATACGAAGCACCTTCATTTTGATTGTGGTATATTGCAACACCGCCTGCTCTCGTTTGTGGTCTTTTAAATTGAACTACAATATCAAAATTGGGAATGTCAAAAAATGGTTTCATTATCCAACCAAGTCTCGGAAAGAATTAGAAAATTTGACGATGTTGCTACTTTGTCTAACTGCAGATCGTGTACATGAGCGCGCAAACTTTGGCAATTAAATGTAAATAATGACAACCCTTCCCTAGCTCTTATAAAATCACTTAATAACGTTCCAATTGTTTCAAGTCGATTGAGATGTAGCCTTTGAAATTCAGCTTGCAACTCAATTGTAGATACTGTTCCTCTTCGGCCATGAAATATATATATATACATATGTATGCAAAAGCGTACTTATGTATACATATGTATATGCACTTGCCGACCGAAAATGTACATACATACATATACATACATATGTGTGTACGCATGCGTTTAAATTAAATTCTGCCGGCGTCGACAAGCAAAGACCAGCCGACGGTGCCCAGAACTATCAAAATCGTCGCCCGAATCACTTCGGCTACCGAAAAATTGAGCAAACACAAATAAGGAACGCTATATAACTCTGTTCTATCTCATTCTCTCGAGGCTATAAGATCTATATGTATGTCTCTTTTTAGTGTCGCTTTTTCGTTTCATCGAGTCTCAAATCACTCCCAACGATTCTAAAGAAGTTTTCACTTCAAAAAAATAATTCTTTGCTATCGAGAAACAGTTGATTTGTTAGTCATCTTCCAAGAGTCCCAATTTCTTTCGGAGTTCTACAAATTTTCCGACTGGCGGCTTTGTAAAGATGTCGGCAACTTGGTTCTCTGTAGGAATATACTCAAGAAAAATGGTATTATTTTCCACTTGCTCTCTAGCAAAATGATATTGAATATCTATATGCTTAGCTCTTTTGTGACATGAGGGTTATTGGCTATAGAGATACATCCCTGATTATCTTCATAAATTTTTTATGGGTTTTCTAGTTTAATATTTACGCTGTTTATTAGAGACTTTAGCCATAAAGCTTCTCTTACAGCTTCGAACAGGGCCATATACTCAGCTTCAGTAGACGAAGCTGCTACTGAGTTTTGTTTCTTGGTGTTCCAACAGATCAGATTAGAATCAAATACTTTAAACAAATAACCTGTAGTACTCTTTCTATCAATCTCATTCCCACCCCAATCAGAGTCTACATATCCAACTAGTATATTTTCAAATGTTTCATTCTTATTAAGAACCAACTTCATATCGACACTTCCTTTTAAGTATCTAAGAACCCTCTTTAAGCATTGCCATAACTCTGAGTTATTCTTACTACTATATCTACAAAGTATTTACTGCAGTAGACAAATCAGGGCGTATACACAGCATGATATACAGTAGACCAATAATGTCTTCGTACATTGGTATGTTGTAAGTTTCTAGTGGAAAAAAGGATGTCCGCTAAAAAAATATTTCCACCTTTTTTTTTGATGCAACTTTGTTTATTATATAAAACTAATTAAACTTAAACAAAAAAAAAAAAACAACTTCACTAATTAAATCAAAACTTATCAGCTAAAATCCAAAAAATAACATAAAATTCACACCAATTAAGTCTTCGTTCACTTAATATAACATTGAATATTTTAATATTAGTTAGCCTTATCTTCTAAATTAGTATTTTGTTGGATAGCCTCTATTCTTAATGACTGCTTTAAGGCGATCGGGCATTGAATTCACGAGTTTTTCAGCATAGCTTGGTTCTATTTTCGCCCATTCTTCTAGAAGCACCTGTTTGAACTGAGCTTTTGAAGAAATTTCATGATTTCTAATATTTTGTTCCAGTTTATTCCACATATGCTCAATTGGGTTTAAATCAGGACTTTGTGGTGGTGTTTTTAAAATATGCGGGACATTGTAGGCCAAGTACATTTTTGTGTTATGAACCCTCATTCTTGAAGCGCCCTATGATGGTCTGTATAGTGGAACGGCTTCTGGAGAGTAATTTTCCAATTTCACTATACGACTTGCCCTGTTTTACACGCAAATTTAAAATTAATGTACGCTCCTCAACTGACAAATATTTTCCTGGCATCTTTCACTGTTTTTGGCAAAACCTCTATTAAAATAAACAACGCAGCCACGTTCATATCAAAAATTCTTGAGAAGAATTTTGTCAAAGTACCGTTGGGATCAACCAACGATTTCGCGGAATTGACGTTGATCGCTAAGCAAGGCGCGAAATGTACGAAGACTTAATTGGTATGAATTTTATGTTATTTTTATACCCTTGCAGAGGGTATAATAAAATTGGTCAGATGTTTGTAACGCATAGAAATAATCGTTTCCGACCCCATAAAGTATATATATTCTTGATCAGCATCGAAAGCCGAGTCGATATGACCATGTCCGTCTGTCCTTTTTCTGTCCGTCTGTCTGTTTCTACATAGCTTAATCGATCTTAAACTTTGAGCTACGTGAATAAAGTCTTATCATTCTGTCCGTTGATGTTTGCAAGCAAATTAAGTTCAAAGATTGGTCGGATCGGACAACTATAAGTTATAGAAAAATAGGAAAGATCAGAGGTACCTCGGTCAAAAATGTGAGTTGTTCAAAACAGTTCTTGTGAGAAAAACTTTTTTTTGTTTTTTAAGATATCTCAACCAAATTTGGCACATAGATGACAATTCTACTTCTACTTACCTTCTAGCAAATTTGATTCAGATCGGATAATAAACACCGACATAAATCTAAAGAATCAATAATCAATAATCCCCATCAGAAAAAGTACATATGTTTTGTGAGAAAAACTTTTTGGTTTTAAGATATCTCAACCAAATTTGGTGAACAGATGAGAATTATACTTTTACATCATATCAGTAAGTTTGAATCAGATCGGATAATAAACACCGACATAAATCAATAAAATCAATGAATCAACCCCCCATCAGCATCAGTATGTTTTGCATATGCAGCCAATTAAATACGTTTATATTTGCTTTTATATATGCGTACACAAACAACATACATGGAAACATACAAACATACATACATACATACCTATATGCGAACACGTGCTTGAAAAACTACAAGCTGAGTGCAGGAAACAGAAAGAGACAAAAAACTATTTGTATTGTGTTGTTGTTTTCTAGAATTCGTCAGAAACTTTAGAGAGCGAGAAGCTGGACGCTTGCAATGTATACCGAAATAGCGAGGCTGTGAATTTATAAGTTTGGTAGCGCAATGGGTAGAGATCGATTCTAGAAGTGACGTGAGCGGAGGTTCAAATCCGACCGTTGGCAAACTCGATTTTTTTCTTACTGTTTCTTTTTTGGTTCAAATTTTTTAAAATTTTATATTTCCAATTTTTAAAATATCTTGAATCCGATATGACGGAGAAAGTAATCAATTAATCTGCAAGGGTATACAAACTTCGGCACGGCCGAAGTTAGCTTCTTTGATATTTTGGTTTTTAGCTGATAAGTTTTGATTTAATTAGTGAAGTTGTTTTTTTTGTTTTAAGTTTAATTAGTTTTATATAATAAGCAAGTTGCATCAAAAAAGGTGGAAATAGTTTAGAACATCCTTTTCCACTGAAACTTACAACATACTAATGTACGAAGACATTATTGGTCTACTGTACATTAAACACCCGATAAGATTTCGACAGGGTGCTCCACAATCTTCATCTGAATTAAGCAATTCATAATTCATCTTGTTGTTACTGCATTGCAGTTTTCCATATTATATTTACTTAAAATTCTCGAAATATAAGAGGACTGACTTAAGCAAATTTTATTAGGTAACATTTCTATTTTTATGCCAATGAAATGACGTATTTCTTCTAAATCAGTCATTCGAAATTTATTCTTTAAGTATGTTTTAAAATCAATCATACTTTTCATATTCCCTGTTACTATGACAACATCATCAACATACAGCAGTACGTATATATTTGACTTAACATCACCTTTGTCTAGAATGTAAATACAACGATCTACTGGTGAATTCGCAAACATGCAATCTTTTAATGCCTGCTCAAAAACCTCAAACCAGCATCTTGCTGCTTGTTTGAGTCCATAAATACCTTATTCAATTTACAAATATTATGACCATTGCTTGATGCACCTTGAGGAAGTTGCATATATATGTCCTCATTTAGCTTTCCATTCAAGAAAGCTGTTTTCACATCCATTTGATGAACATACAAATTATATTGCACAGCTAAAGATAAAATGAACCGAAAGCTAGAAATTCTAGCAACAGGAGCAAATGTTTCGACATAATCTATCTGATATCTTTGGGTAAACCCTCGTGCGACAAGTCTAGTCTTATATTTCAAAGGATTTCCAAGTTCATCATACTTGATGGAAAATACCCATCTGCTATCGACAATGTTTTTGTTCTTTGGCCTTTCCGTCATGGTCCATGTATTATTTATTTCGTGAGCATTTAACTCAATTTTTATGGCTTCTTCCCAAAGATGTTTGTCATTTCGATGTTTTATCTCTTCAAATGTATTTGGAACGTCATTAAAAACAGTGTGAGCATTTAATATAAACATATTTATATGACAATCGTCTTCATTATACGATATTTGTGGTTTGCCTTTTAATCTTTCACTTTTTCTGGTTATTGCTTCGATTGTTTCATGTTCCGTACTCTCATTCGGGAAACAGGCTTCCTTACTTTCATTCAGGACAACAGATTTAATTCTCTTCCTACTTTCATTCGGAATATTTATGTGATCAGATTCCTTACTATCTTTCAGGATTTCAGTTTTATCACACTCCTTACTTTCATTCAGGACATCAAGGTAATTTCTTTTCTTACTTTTATTCAGAAAATATTCATCACCACTTTTATTATTACTTTCTTTAAGCAAATCTGTTTCATAGTTGACAACCCTTGAATTAACCATATTAGTTTCATCAACGACAACATCTCTTGCAACGATGAACTTTTCATTGACAGCATCCCACAATTTGTATCCATTTGGCTCATATCCCACAAGGATACTCTTAAATGATTTTTCATCAATTTTCCATTCTTATTTTTTTGTGTACATACACAGTTGAGCCAAACACTCTCAAATGACTCAGATTGGGTTTTCTGCTGTGCCACTTCTCATATGGCGTAATTCTACTTTCATCGAGAGCGCTACTTGGAATTCTGTTAATAAGATACGTTGCTGTTAAAACAGCTTCACCCCAAAAATGCTTTTTTAATCTTGCACCATTTATCATAGCCCGAGCTTTTTCAGTAATAGATCTTATCATTCGTTCAGATACACCGTTCTGTTGTGGTGTATGTGGTACAGTTAAATGATAGGATATCCCTTTTTCTACACAAAAAACACGCATCTCATTTGACAGGTACTCTCTACCATTGTCAATATATAAGTTAACTATTTTAAGATTAAAATGCGCTTCACTCTTCGCTACAAAGTCTTTGAACATATTAAATACTTCCGACTTATATTTGATCAAATAAGTAACACAATAATGTGTAAACTGATCTACGAAGATTACGTAGTAGTTTTTATCATTCAGAGTAACTGGAGTAATTGGTCCACATACATCTGAATGCACTACGAATAATGGTCTTTTAATATGGCTTTTGTCTTTGAATCTGTTAAATGGTAGTCTATTTTTGTTTTCCATTTATACAGGGCTCTAAATATCATCGGACAACTCTAAATCATTAAGAACGCTATTATCATTGAACCATATTATTTCTTTTTATTTCAAGTAATTTGCCATTGCTAATGTGCCCAAGCCTCTCATGCCACAATTTATATTTATTTTTTATTTTTCGCATTTAAAGTATATGCGCGAAACTTAAGCACTGGAATATTATTCAACATACCTGAGTTTTCACCAGCAGTATTCCGTTTTTGCTTATGGAAACTCCATCAGTGTCAAACATCACTGACATTCCAGCTTCTTGAAGTCTCTTTACTGACACCAAATTACTTGCAGCTTCCCTGCAGTACAAGACATCCTCCAGTGTAATTTCGAAGCCATTTTGCAGCCGCACAATACCACGCTTGGTGGCATATATATATTCCCCTTGTTTAGCCACAGCGATTTTTAGAGGTGGCACCAACTTTACGGAATCGGAATACATTGACTCATCATTTATTAAATGGTCACTCGCTCCAGAATCCAATATGAATTCATTTTTATTTAAATTTGTTTTTACTTGTTTTAAACATGAATGCAAAACCGGGTTGTGATGCTGCCAATTACTTGATTATTTTACTTATTTTTTTCTTTTGAAATTCTTTTAAATACATAACAATCTTTCTTTATATGACCTTCCTTTCCACAGTGATAACACTTACAACTATTTCCCTGCTTGCCCTTGAAATATTTATTTGGTTTGGTCACCCTATTTTTTAAATTGACTTGTGTGCGTGTGTACTTGTTGTTCTTGCTTTTATTTTGCACAACTGCTTTCATCACCTTCTTACTCGTATCATTATTGTCGTTATTGAGTTTAACTTCATGATCTAATAACCTATTTTTCACAAAAGCTAATGTAAGGTTATCCTCTGATAGAGTTTCTATAGCTGTGATCACTCCATTGTATCCATTTCTTCTAATTTTGCACCGGCAGCTAACAATCCACTGACTAACTCATCAAAGATGTTAAAGAAGGTCAGCAGTGGCATCTCACTCGACAGCTTCAGCGAGAGTAAACGTTTGCGCAACGCCAATTGCGATGCCAAACTTTTGCGCTCATAAATAGCGTCTAAGCTCGTCAAAAATTTGACGCAACGTTTTGTCGCTTGCCGCAAAATTAAGAAACGAATCACTTAAGTGCTCTATGAGCGTACTTTTAGCACATCGCTCTGCCTTTTCCCAAGAGTCATCGCATAGGCTCCTTTTTGCTGCAGGCATTGTGTATCTCGGAGTCATCCCAATCAGACGAATATATCATATAGCTCCCATAGGACCGATCGGTCATGAATAAGGTTTATCCTCAATAACTCTGTTGTTTTTCAACCGAATGCCACGAAAATTGATATACGTGAGTTTAATATTATGAAAAAATCTAAAATATTGAACTTTTAAATAAAATTAAGTTAAATTGAGTTAGATAAATATTTTATTTACCCCATCCTGTGAAAAAACGATTGAGTTTATTATTGAATATCCTGCAGAAACGTGCATAAATACACCCCTAGAGACGAATACTTTTGTGACTCACTGTATGAATTGTAAAGACCGAGAATATTGAAATTAATACAAATAGCCAAGAATGTTTAAGTGTATTTAATGGCTAGTATGTTGCTTATATTTTAACAGCGGGTATTAAGGTTACAACGGCAGGCAGGTTTAACTTTGATTTTTCTTTAGGACGATCGATGTTCACTGAAGAGAATAAGAATTAAAACTAAGACGACTTCACCTTGTTCGGTGTGTACGATATTGGTGTGATACGCTTACTGAGAGAGAGAAAGAAGCAGAACCTTTAGTGGCCGTCAAATTTGCTTTTTTGCTCTGTGCAAAGAGAACTATCCATGTAAGGTATCTGTTAGCATTTGTTTGGGGTAATCTTGGTTATTTCATTTTTTTTCTGTTGTAGTAAAAATTTTCTTCTTTGCAATGAAAATCAATTATATAGAAGAGACCAAATCTTAAACCTAGATTAATCACTAGATTAGTCGTTTCTTTTAGAATGCACAATAATTATACATATATTTTATTTTTTTGGCAAACATAAGTGTATAATTTGAATATTTTTAATACTTATGAATTTGTAAATTTTAAGCTCATTTTTCACTTAGACTTCGATCGTATGAGCATCTGAACTGATTTTAGACGTGCAAACCACATCATAGCGTCTTTATTGTCGGATTGACTTTTATAGTACCTGCCATTGGGATTGCTAAAACAAATAAAAACAAAATATTAATTTATTTAATTTTAGTTGTACATAACAAAAATGAATTAGCTACTTACACTCCATAATAAATTTTGTACCACCAGCCACCATGGAAATCTTTCGCATAATTGAAATCTTCGTTTCCATCATTATCCTGATCATATGTTGAGAATTTGCCACCTTCATTCCACTTTAGAAATTCGCCAGCTGTTCCACTATAATCTCCAGTTGACTGCAACTCATATTTCTCGTTTTCATTGCCAATTCTAAAATTATCATATCTAACAAAGTTAACTGCTCCATAGAAGTCCTCCATTTCTATATACAATTCATAACGTTGCGAATTGGTAATGCGATGCAATTTCTCTAATCCGATGAAAAATTCCCCATCTAATTTACCAAAACCTTTTCTATATTCAGTCCATTTTCTATAAAAGTTTTCGCTACCCTCAAATCTTTTCTGAATTACTATCCATCCACCATCAGATATATCTCCATTACAGAGGGCAGGAAATGGATCTAGGTTGGGAATTGTAATTGTATGAACACCCGATGAGAGGCCTTTGCAGCTTTGAGGAAGTTTTCCTTTGCACTCGACTATATCTTTTTCAAGTTCTTTTATTTTTCGAGAATTGCTTTCTGTTAATTGATAATTGTCTGATAATTGATTTTGAGATTCCTTCAATTGTTCCTTATAAGATATAACTTGTGATTTCAAATCTTTTAATTCATTGCTTAAGCTCTCTTCTCTAACTTTGTGATCAGCGAAATCCTTCTTTGACTTTGTTTCCAATTCCTTTATTATTCGGTCCTTCTCATTTTTTAAGTTTTCCATTTCTAATTTAAGTTTTCCCTCTATCTCAATTCTATTTTTTCTTTCTATTTCTATTTCCTTTTTCAACTTATCTTGATCTGCTATGCATTCATTCAGATCTTTTGTTTTAACTTTCCAATCTTCTTCAGCTTTTCCATAAATATTTTTATTTTGAATAGATTCCCTGAGTATTTCATTTGTTTTATGTAGCTCTTGAATATGATCATTTAGAGATTTGATATGATCTCTATAATCATTTAGATCATCCAATCTCTTCCTAAGCTCCCTATTTTCACTATCTCTATCTACATGGTCTTCTGCCTTTGCCTTAATTTGTTCCTTTAGGAACTCGTAACAAGGTGAGACACATGGATTCTACAGGGAAATATATCAATCAGAAAACAGAATATATATATTTATATATATATATATATATATATATATATATATCAGATTATACTTTCCCACTCACTTGGTCGTCTTCCGCCATATTTGAAGGTGCCGCCGATGTCATTTGATCGTATCCAAAAAGAAGAAAGAGCAAACAAAGTGCAAAAACACTTTGAAATCTTAGAAGATTCATTTTGGAAAAAAATGTCCAAATAGTTTAAAATAAAATTAGTTTTATATATATATATTCACTGGGCACGTTCTATTGCTACAAAGTAACAAATAGGAATGATTTCAATTTTTAAATATTCTTACCATTCTCTAGGCCCGAAATTTTGGCAGTAGTTTTTATTATCAGCCCATATATATAAATACAAAATTATTTATAGGCATATAAATATATATGTATAATAATAATATAACAGACTTCGAGATACTCTGCAGCAAGAAGAAGCTTATCTCGAAGTTGAATTGCTATAAATATGAAAATTTGATTCTTCTGATATCGTGCTCATTATCTTATATACATCGGAAGTAATTATTTTTCTGATTACTTGACCAGAATTAAATTTAGTTTTCCATTTCATAAAACTAGAATATATAATGCGAACTCATTAAGAAATCAATTAATCCAATAATAGAGTTATATGTAGGTATTAACTTATATTACATATATGTAAGTTGTTTTTCTCTGCATCATCATATCAAATATATTTATATATGTATGTATATACATATATACGAATATGTACGAACTATAAAAGTAAAAATCACTGCTGTGTTTAAACGCGTTTTCTTTAATTCAAAATTGATTAGAAAATTGATATATTTATTTATTGAATTCTTTACTTTTATTATTTATTTAATATTATTTATTTAATTAGAAATATAACATTCAGTCGATTCCAAAATTTAAAAGGAATTATTTAACTTAACATATTTTGATTTCTTTAGTCATTTATCGGTAAATATCTCATATAGAACAGTTGCTATATATATTTAAGTACACACTCATTAAGGAACAAAGTGATCGCAATTAACTGAGATACTCTTACATACTCTTTCTCTATTTTTTAATAAATTTGTATAATGACGAAACGTTTATCGTCAGCAGAAGCACAAAAATAAATATATAGAAATATGTATAACATATTTTTCTCTGTTTTGTTTTCGATCGGACTGAACATATGTGTGTATGTATGTATGGTGTGTGTGTATATCAGCTGATTGTGTGGGAATGTTCATATCATAGCCAAACTGTCTGAGTCAAAATGACAAAGAATGGATGCTATAGGATGAGTTCATTGGCTGATAAACGGACACATATGTACATATATGTATGTATTTATGTATTTATGTATTTGTTTATGTATATGTGTATCTACTGGATACCGCAGACAGTTGCGTATCACTCAATCCACAACTTATTACTCTGGCGATCTGAGTGAATATGCAATTGACTCACTGAAACGTCTCGTTTCACTGAAATGATTTAATAAATTCCTCGAAGATTCGAAACCTGGACTCTTGAGCTCTTATAGACATATATGTATACATATATGTCGACTTAAATAAGTGATCCATTGAAATATAAATACAATATAAATAGATATATTACTGGTATTACATACACATAGATATGTCTATATGTACAAGATATACCAAATTATTCGATTATCTTATTCGGAATATGATGGCATCCTTTGAATACAAAATTGAATAACTTTAGTATAGGGAAAAGTATTAAAGCAACCGATTCCACTACATATCATCAAGATCAAAACTTGGATATCATTTAGAAGAGCAAAATATATTTATTTACTGCAAATAAAATAGATTTTATACAAAGAAAACTACATTTTATATTCTTGTATACATTGACAACAATAAATGTCTTTTATTTTGAGTTTACCACTCGATGCAGCGATTAATTTACTAGAATCTTTGATAGACGATGTCTAATAAATCTTATCTCAAACTCAACCAATCCAAATAAGACCGGCAGAAATTTGGATTCCATGTAATTATTCTAAGCCAATTGTTGTCTCTGCTGATGCCAGTGCGAAATCCAGTATCCGATCGGTTGCTTTGGATGATCAAGATTGGTGGAAGTAGTAATAGCAGATGTGGTAGAGCCGAGTAATACACAAGAAATAAAGCCGTCAGCATTTGAGCCATTCGATTTGGGAACAACCCGATAGAGAAGGAGGCGTGTTCCAGAAGAAGAAAAGAATGATGAGGAGAGGCATTTATTGGATGTGGTACGCACACATATGTACATATGTATATATGTATGGATGTATTTATTACGTTTGACTGTAAATTGTACGTCCCTCTGTCCACTTACTCGAACATTTGAGTCCTGCGCTCGATACTCTGCATCTATTTCCCACACTCTTAATAGCGTGTCCTTCAATCAACAATTTTATACACTCATAAATATGTGAATGAATGACCAATTAACTCTGTCAGACGTCTAAGACTCGAAACCTTGTCTCAAGAAGAGTTGAAATAGATATATAGAAGCCTGATTCCGTAGATATACTTTATCACTTATGTAAAAGTATATGGTTAATGCAAAATCTACTAACAATAGGATTTATAATAAATAATTGGATATATATAATTGGGTATATATAACGTATATATATATATATTTTTACAGATAAAAGATACAGGAGACAGATCCCTTGTCCATCCGAATGGATTGGACGTATCAAGCGAGAAGAAATAATAACAATAACCGGCGTTGCCAGACCCAGTCCTCATACATACATATGTTTGGTCAAAATGTTTGATTATTCTATTTCTTTGGTGGGGGGGGGATCCCCATTTGAAGAACCCTTTGATTATTACAGGAGAGAACCGAGAAAATGTGTTTTCATTCCATTAATAATTATTATGGCCTAACTATTTGAATTGAATAGATTTTTGAGTTATAATAACTGCACCACCGAAAGGGTTGAATGGGTCACTGGTTGGTTCTCTTCCCTATAATTATCAGGTAGTTAAAACATATATCGAAGAAGATAACTTCGGCAGTGCCAAAATTTTGTATTTACGATTTTTATATCCTTGCAGAGAGTATATTAATTTTGGTCAGAAGTTTTCAACGCACAGAAGGAAGCATCTCCGACTATATAAAGTATATATATTCTTGATCAGCATGAATAGCCGAGTGAATATGACCATGTCCGTCTTTCCGTCTGTCTGGATCAACAGCTTCTCCTCCAAGACCATAAGAGCTACAGAGCTGAAATTTTCAGCATAGGCTCCTTTTTTTCTATCTCGGAATCATCCCGATCGGACGACTATACCATACAGCTCCCATAAGAACGATCGGTCATGAATAAGCTTTATCCTCAATAACTGTTGTTTTTCAACCGAATACCACGAAATTTCATATTTGTGAATTTAATATACTTCTTAATACTTCAATCAAGTTTTATCAGAATCGGTTGGCTATATCATATAGCTATAGGAACAATCGGTACAAAAAAAATTTTGTATGAAAAATTTTTTTTCTCATGCTCAAAATTTTGAATTTGTAAATTTGGTATGTTTAGTTTACAAGAATGCTTCTGTTAAATTATATAGAGAAAATCTGCAAGAGTACACGAACTTCGGCACGGCCGAATATATCGATATTCCATTTTAACTTATCATTAAAGAAATTAACAATTTGATGGGTAAGCTTTGAAGAAATATTTTATTAGTTTTATGATATTCCAAAGTCATTTCTTTTAAAATGCACAATTATTATATAATTTATTTTAATGGCAAGCATATGTATTTGTAATCGTATCCGTAAGTATATATATTCTTGATCAACATCATTAGCCGAGTCGATATAACCATATCCCACTATCTGTTTCTTTGCAGCTATTCGAACTTAAATTTTGAGCTACCTGAATAAAAGTCATATCATTCTGTTTTAAAATGAATTTGTAGATTTTAAGCTCATTATACCCTGTACCCATAGGGTTCAAGGGTATATTAAAGTCGCTAAAATGTATGTAACAGGCAGAAGGAAAATTTTCCGACCCCATAAAGTATATATATTCTTGATCAGGATCAACAGCCGAGTCGATATAGCCATGTCCGTCTGTCCGTCCGTCTGTCCGTCTGTCCGTCCGTATGAACACCTAGATCTCAGAGACTATAAGAGCTAGAGTAACCAAACTTGGTATCAACATCCGTCTAGAGTGTACGCTGATCAAGTTTGTTTCAAATTTTTGCCACGCCCACTTCCGCCCCCGCAAATTAGAAAAAACTATATCTAGAGTTGTATTAAAGCTACAGTATTTATTTTTGGTAGACTCAATTATCAAATTTGGTCGAAATCGGTCAATAAATGTCGGAGATAATACGTATATATGTTTTTGTACTGAAATTCTATGGGCAGCGGCAGCTGAAACGTGTGAGCGAGATAGCATGTGCATGTTGCTTTATACCGAATGACGCATTAGTTTCGTTCACTGTTATGAGTGAGCGAGAAAGCATGAATTTGGCGTTTCGGCTTGCTAGGAGAATTTTATAAAGTAATTTATATTCAATTAATGGGGATTTGGATGGAGTTTGAGTTTATAAAATACATATATCTCTTATTGGTACAGGGTATACTCCAAGTCGGCAGGGACGACTTGCTTACTTCATTTTTACTTAGATTTTGGTCGTATGAGCATCTCGACTGATTTCACAGGTGCAACCCAACTCATAGCGTCTGCATTATGGGAGTATGTTGCATAGTATCTGCCGTTGAGATTGCTATAACTAATAAAAGAAATGTTAATTCGTTTTAATTTAGTTAAAAATAACAAAATTTAATTAGTTACTTACTATCCATAAAATCTGTTGTACCACCAGCCACCATGAAAATATATCGCAAAATTCCAATTTTCGTTTTCACCATTATCCTGATTATATGTTGAGAACTTGGCACCTACATCCCACTTTACATCTTTGTCAGCTGTTCCACTAAAATCTCCAATTGCCTCCAACTTATATTTCTCGTTTTCATTTCCAACTCTAAAATTATCATATCTAGCAAAACAGACATTTCCATCGAAGTCCTTTATTTCTATATACAATTCATAACGCTGCGATTTGGTAATGCGATGCAAATTCTCTAATCCAACGAAAAATTCCCCATCTAATTTACCAAAACCTTTTTTATATTCACTCCAGTTCCTATAAAAGTCTTCGCTACCGTCAAATCTTTTCTGAATTACTATCCATCCACCATCAGCTATATCTCCATTACAGAGGGCAGGAAATGGATCTAGGTTAGCAATTATAATTGTATGAATACCCGATGAGAGGCGTTTGCATCCGATTTGAGGAAGTGAGACTATATCTTTTTCTAGTTCTTTTATTGTTCGGGAATTGCTTTCAGTTAATTGATTATTTGCTGAAAATTGATTTTGAGATTCCTTCAATTGTTCCTTATAAGATGAAACTTGTGATTTCAAATTTTTTATTTCATTGCTTAATCTCTCTTCCTTAGTCTGGTGATCTGCTATATCTTTAACTGATTTCGCCTTTAAATTGTTTAAAATTCTATCCTTCTCTTTTCTTAAGTTTTCTATTTGTAATTTAAGTTTTCCCTCTATCTCAATTCTACTTTTTCTTTCTATTTCTATTTCCTTTTTGAACTTATCTTGATCTGCCATGCAATCATTCAGACCTTTTGCTTTAACTTTCAAATCTTCTTCAGTTTTTTTTCACAATTATTCTTAATTTTGACAGATTCCCCTGAGTATTTCATTTGTTTTACGTAGCTCTTGAATATGATCATTTAGAGATTTAATATGATCTCTATAATCATTTAGATCATGTAATCTTTTCCTAAGCTCCCTAATTTCACTATCTCTATCTTTATGTTCTTCTGCCTTTGCCTTAATTTGCTCCTTTAGCTCTAAGATGTATGAGAGAGGAGCCTTAATGGACTTATAACAAAATGTTGAGCATAAGTCCTCCTCAACATCTGAGTATCCACAATACTATAGCGAGATATATCTATCAGAAAATTGTTTATATGACTTTATGCTTTTCCACTCACCTCCTCGTTCGTTGTCGTTGATTTAATTTGATTGAATCCAAACACCAAAAGGAGAAGGCAAATTGTTGCAAAAACACTTTGGAATTTTAGTAGATTCATTTTGGTAAGAATTCGAAAATAATTGAAATTAAATATATTTTTAAATCTTTCTTCCCTTGACACGTTTGATAGCGATAATGTCTCTGAGAGAAATGAATTCGGCTTAAAAATATTCATTCAATTCACACATAGAAGAATCTATGTATTCCTGTATAATATTTATATATGTGTATGTCGGAACATTATTTTCACTCATTATTATTTATTAGTTTTTATGATTTTTTTTCACGAGTTCAATGCTAGAAAGTTCTGTTCGTTCCCTTGACGCAATTTTTGACTAACTCCGGAAACGGAAATGGGGCCTCTATATTTCTGTCCTGTCACTTTTATATTACTATCTCCATTTCACCTATGTAGTCAGCGCCTTACGATTAGACCTTAGACCTTACTCAACAACAGCATCAGGGCTGCCAGTTTAGCAATTTAGTTGCTAGACCTGGCAATTAAAAAAATATTTGCAACTTTTTTTTTTAAATGATATTAGCCACAAGTCTAGCAATTTTAAAAATTTTTTAGCAATTTTAGCAATTTTATTATAAAAATAGCAATTTTTCCTTCAGGGTTTTTTGAATATTGTTTACCTTTTTTGTCATCGACTGCAAAATTCCGATTAAAAGTGTTTCGGAACTTATATTTGACTCAGTGAATCGATTGATTACATATACACGATAACTCTTTACATGTGATTATTGATAGTGATTGGAACAAGATGCAGGAAGTTTATAAGCAATATTTTCGTGATGCCTGACTGCAGGATGAAGAGTTCAAGCAATGGATTCGTAAGGATATCACCGATTCAACGCGAGCTTATTGTGCGTATTGCAAATCCTCAACTGGCGCAAAGCTTTTTGACATCCGCCAACACGGTGCCTCCAAAAAACATGTGGCTGTGCTGGGCGCAGTTACTCAAAAAAAAGTTACCTTTCGTTCGTAAGTCGACCAAAACGGAGGAGCAAGAAGCAGGCGGTTGCAACAAGTGATAACTTGTCAAAGTTATTGGGGCAGTTTCAGCTTGCAAAGCTGGTTTTGTGTGTGTAACAATTAAATGTCAATTTTCCAAATTTAAAATAATTACATTAGAATCCTTCGAAAATAACAGAGTAAGTGACACCAGATGGTTGTCGATAGAGAGTGCAGTTTCCCGTATCGTGGATCAGTGGACAGAATAAAAGCTCCATTTTGAACTAGCAGCTACGTCTGAAAAGTGTAACAAAGCACAACTTCTCCACGGACTGTATAAAGATGAGATAAATTATCTATATTTGGTGTTTTTAAGACCAATTTTAAAAGACATGCAAAGTTTGAATAAAAATTTTCAAAGCAGGAACGGAGACCCTTCACAATTACTTTCGGATGTGATTCTCGCTATCAACTCACTGAAATCGAAAACAATTCCACCAGATCCTGTAATAAATATTTTGAAAGATGATTTGGAGAACGCAGCGGTGCCCAATTTTTATTTTGGGTATGCGTTCGAAAACAGAAAGAAGCCCAATTTAGCGTAGCACTCGAGTTTCAAATAAGACAAAATTGCATGGAGTTTATTAAGGAGTCAATAATCCAACTCCGCGAAAGGTAATATGCTTGTTTTGATCGTAGTATCGGTATTAAAATTTTTGTATTTCTAGATTGCCGGAAAATATTGAAATAATGCAACAGGTCAATTTACTTTCCGTTAAAAATATGTTGGGACCATCGAAAAGTAAGGACATTGTCAATGTACTGGAATATTTTGAATGTCAAGACATTGAAAATAAGTATTCTGTAGTTAAATGTAATTATAATTGTTTAAGATCATGTTCCTTATTAATTTAAGAATTTTGAATTTTATTATACCCTTGCAGAGGGTATATTAATTTTGGTCAGAAGTTTGCAACGCACAGAAGGAAGCATCTCCGACTATATAAAGTATATATATTCTTGATCAGCATGAATAGCCGAGTCGATATGACCATGTCCGTCTGTCCGTCTGTTCGTCTGTCTGGATCAACAGCTTCTCCTCCGAGACCATAAGAGCTACAGAGCTGAAATTTTCACTATAGGCTCCTTTTTGCTGCAGGCATTGTATATCTCGGGATCATCCCGATCGGACGACTATATCATATAGCTCCCATAGGAACGATCGGTCAGGAATAAGCTTTATCCTCAATAACTCTGTTGTTTTTCAACCGAATGCCACGAAATTTGATATTTGTGAGTTTAATATACTTCCTTATACTTCAACCAAGTTTGATCTGTATTGGACGAACATATCATATAGCTCCCATAGGACCGATCGGTCATGAATAAGGTTTATCCTCAATAACTCTGTTGTTTTTCAACCGAATGCCACGAAATTTGATATTTGTGAGTTTAATATGCTTCTTGATACTTTAACCAAGTTTGATCAGAATCGGACGACTATATCATATAGCTCCCATAGGAACGATCGGTCGTAAATAAGGTTTATCCTCAATAACTCTGTTGTTTTTCAACCGAATGCCACGAAATTTGATATTTGTGAGTTTAATATAC
This sequence comes from Drosophila sturtevanti, assembly GCA_018150375.1. Classification (NCBI taxonomy): domain Eukaryota; kingdom Metazoa; phylum Arthropoda; class Insecta; order Diptera; family Drosophilidae; genus Drosophila; species Drosophila sturtevanti. Next base: position 26,114 of record JAECWJ010000304.1, read on the forward strand.
TTCCTTATACTTCAACCAAGTTTGATCTGTATCGGACGAATATATCATATAGCTCCCATAGGACCGATCGGTCATGAATAAGGTTTATCCTCAATAACTCTGTTGTTTTTCAACCGAATGCCACGAAATTTGATATTTATGAGTTTAATATGCTTCTTGATACTTCAACCAAGTTTGATCTGAATCGGACGACTATATCATATAGCTGCTATAGGAACAATCGGTACAAAAAAAAATTTTGTATGAAAAATTTTTTTCCTCAAGCTCAAAATTTTGAATTTGTAAATTTGGTATGTTTAATTAACAATGCTTCTGGTGAATATATATAGAAAATCTGCAAGGGTATACGAACTTCGGCACGGCCGAAGCTAGTCCATCGTTCTAGTTTTTTTATGTTTGTATATCTCAAATATGTTTAAAAATTAAAATAATGGGTTTAGCAATTTTCATCATCATTTTACAAAACTCGATTATTCTTTGTTTCCATTACAACATTTTTTGACGTAAGAGGGGTACACAGGATTTAATATCTCTAAAAATTTGGGAACGAATTGCCGTAAGTAGGAGCACAAACCGATAAATTACCTCAACTGTGTCTCAGACTGTGGCGTCGTTGTACTTTTTTTGTGCGTTGATGAGTCTTGTTTCCAACTGTCAGTGGAGACACGTGTCTTTGGAATTCCGTCACTAAACGAATCAGAGTATAAATATGAAATATGAGTCAGTGGCACCAGATCCAGATTCATTAATTTGGAGTATTGGAACTTATAATATTTTCGTATTCTATTGAAATTGCAAAATTAACCTCTTTTGTTTTATAAATTTGAAACTTAGCAGCGTCCATTAAAACACCGAAGCCCATCAGAACTTAAAAATTTATCTATCGCAATAGGCAACAAATTCTCAAATCAATATTGTTCAATATTTATGTATATTAGATAAAACCTGATGCAAACTACATATTGAATCACTACCAATACCGTTAAGTTTTTACTATATCATTGATTCGTTTTCCTTTAAATTTATTACGATGCGTTCCTTGACCAAGGAACATTCAGCTGAATCATAACAGAATGGAACGGACTCACCGGACAAATTTATAATTCCTCCTGGCGGAGCTACTGTACAAATTTCAACACGCTACATAGACCTTTGCCGTTTCCACTCGATCGGCCTTTTGGGCAAGCTGGTGAAAAATGTCAATTTCATCACATTTAAAAACCGCTCCTCCACACTAGACTGCTCCATTGCTCCAGACGAACTGCTTTCAGTCATGGTGTTGCTCTATTAGCGCTGTTACATATATACATTAATCAGTAGGCAAAGCAGATCCCACTCTGATGTCGGAACGTTGGCTTCATATATTCAATACATACATACATACATATATTTGCCCCGTATTTCAAATAAATTACACTATACATAGATGTTTCATAAACAAATAAACTACAAATCTTATACATATGTATATGTTTATATGTATATGTATATGCATACATACATCTAATGTGTATTATTAGTTTATTTTAAGACTAAGATTAAAGTTCAATAGGTATACATATGGTTTACAAAATATATCAGAATGTTCGTCTGGACAACTTACCAACTTAGTTCTACTTTTACACAACTTTTGCAACTTAAACAACTTTGTAACTTTCCCACCGACGATTCATTAACGACTGTGTCGACTTTTTGTGTGCAACGTTCACACTGATTCTGCATACTAGGGCTACAAAATATCAGATAACCCAGCAACCCATCTTACATTCGTCCAGTTCTGATATTATATATAGATACATTAACGTGTGAGTTAGTAGCTCTTTGCACCTTAGACAAATACTTAAACCATTTTCGTTGGCTCTTCCGCCGACAGTTTAGAAATGATTGAAATGATAGATCTGTTGACACGTTCGATCTGGCCGTTGCCTCTTTGAACGCCTGTTGTTGTCAAACATGGTAAATTCCATTTGTTTTTATATACCTCCGAAATCTTTCGCTATGAACGCCGATGATTCGAACGGCGTTGCCAAAAACAGAAGACCACTCATATAAGGTGCCCGGAAATAAGACAACAAACATTGAAATCGTTATAATTTCCCCAAAATGCATTTTTTTGATTTCTACCTTTCTTCGATATTTCGATTGTAGAATGCTTAAGCGCTAAGCAAAGAATTGTAAAAAAGTACCTTTAAGTTTTCACGTTACGTTTATTTTTTGAAAGTGCAAGTTGGGTTTCCGAACGAAATAAGTAAATGGGACAAATTGCTTTGTCTAATCATTTTTATACCCTTGCAGAGGGTATATTAATTTTGGTCAGAAGTTTGCAACGCACAGAAGGAAGCATCTCCGACTATAAAAAGTATATATATTCTTGATCAGCATGAATAGCCGAGTCGATATGACCATGTCCATTGTATTCGTTCCGACTGTCCGTCTGTCCGTCTGTCCGTCTGTCTGGATCAACAGCTTCTCCTCCGAGACCATAAGAGCTACAGAGCTGGAGATTTTCAGCATAGGCTCCTTTTGCTGCAGGCATTGTATATCTCGGAATCATCCCGATCGGACGACTATATCATATAGCTCCCATAGGAACGATCGGTCATGAATAAGGTTTATCCTCAATAACTCCGTTGTTTTTTTTAACCGAAATGCCGCGAAATTTGATATTTACGAGTTTAATATGCTTCTTTGATACTTCAACCAAGTTTGATCAGAATCGGACGACTATATCATATAGCTCCCATAGGAACGATCGGTCATAAATAAGGATTATTCTCAATAACTGTTGTTTTTCAACCGAATGCCACGAAATTTGATATTTATGAGTTTAATATGCTTCTTGATACTTCAACCAAGTTTGATCTGAATCGGACGACTATATCATAGTCGGTCCCATAGGACCGATCGGTCATGAATAAGGCTTATCCTCAATAACTCTGTTGTTATTCAACCGAATGCCACGAAATTTGACATTTGTGAGTTTAATAAACTTATTAATACTTCAATCAAGTTTTATCAGGATCGGTTGGCTATATCATATAGCTGCTATGAACAATCGGTACAAAAAAAATGTTGTATTGAAAAAATTTTTTCCTCAAGCTCAAAATTTTGAATTGCTGTAAATTTTGGCTAAGTTTAATTTACAATAATGCTTCTGAATTATTATATAAAGAAAATCTGCAAAGGGTATACGAACTTCGGCACGGCCGAGAGTTAGTCCATCTTTCTAGTTTTGTTTAAGAAAATGACGAGTTTTGTCCGTTTAACCGAAAAATAGCGTGGTAGGATTGTCGTGCTGCGTGATATGGGGATGTCAATTAGCAAAATGGAAAATGTCGGAACAAATAAGAATACCGTCGAAAAGTTGCTCAGAGACACGGAGAATTATGAATAAAAGAAAGCCGCTTTTTCTGGTCGCCCACCATTGATTGATGGCTAAATACGAAAAAAATCTAGCGATCAAAAATTCATCTCTTCTGATATCTACGGGACTTATCCAACAAATTTTGAAGAGCTCGGATAATAATTCGTATTGAAAAAACTCCTGAAACCGGAGCTACTGCCAAGGTATAAACCTGCTCGATACGGGTTGTCGAAAGTATAAGTTTTGGCTCACTGAGAGGAAAAATTTAGTTTTCATTGACGAAAAAGTTCAATTTAGATGGCCGTGATGGGTACCGATATTATTATCATTATATTCGAATCCAAAAAAAAAAATCCACCTGTCCAGAAATTTTTCACGGAGTCTTTAATGGTATGGGCTGCGTTCGGATTTAATAAAAGGACTTCAAGAGGTTTTGTACCATAAAATGAATGCCCCAAATGATGTTGAACTGTTGGGAAAGTGGTTTGAGTGCTGCATTTGGAGAGACTTTTTTTACGGTGACATATGGAATTCTCAGCAGGATACCTCACCCCACCCATATAGGAAAGCTTACTTTGAAGTATATTTTAAAAGGGACAAGAAATACCTGTTTTATGTAACTTGCTCCTCAGACCAGACTTAAATCAAGTTAAAAAACTGTGGAAATCTTGACACAACGGAGTTATCTCAATGTGAAGAAATGTAGGGGTTTAATAGAGCCCAAAAATAGTTATTTTCGAAAAAAGGGCGAGAATTGACATCCAAGGACTAAAAAAGCAACGAAGTTATTCGATGCAAGGACGAATATTAAAATTGTTAATTGCTCTATTTAACATTTCTGTTATGGTTTTAGAAATGAATTTTTTGTTTTACTTTTTTTTTTTACTTTTAAGACACAAAATATGAATTTGTCCCAGTTACTTATTTCGTTTGAAAATATTTTGTTTAATTTTTTTGTATATTAATTTAAGTTTTTTGGATTCAAATCAGTTTGAAATATATTTTTGATTTTTATAGTTTAAGCAAAAATTAGCTTTGTTCTGGAATATATTGATTCGTTCAGTTTTACAGTTCTCAACGAACTGTCCCCCTTATTTCCGGGCACCTTATGTAGTTTCCGGAGCACCTCATCGCAACTTGTTGTTTTTAGTTGGATATAACCAAACGAATTTGGAAAAAGCGTCAACAATAGCAAATATGTGTTTATGTGCTTCGACGTTGCATCCTAATAGCCCAAGATGATCGTAATGTCCAACATTGTGAGCCTCTACAATGTCTCCTTCTCCATTAGTTTAGTTTACTAAGAGCTCGTTAACGCCAACTGCTATATATAAAGACCGCTTTTTTAGTTTAAAATCTTGGTATGGTCGATTCTGCAGTATCTCCATGATGACTTTAGACATTGCGTCTTCTGATGTGCTTTTCTAATTCGTGCCGTTGCTTCCCGATCTTACAATAAAAATGCTTTGTGAGTTCGGGCTGAGACAATCAACGTGTTTGAGCCTTTCTCCAGCTCTGTGTTCAA
>JAECWJ010000305.1:0-30993 GCA_018150375.1 Drosophila sturtevanti
TGTAATAAGAACAATTTAATATACCTAAGTAATGATACGTGCATTACACCGCTACTCAGCAACCGAAAACCAAATTGCCGAACAATAAATAGCCAACATGTACCAGACCACGAGGAATTGCTGCCCGGCACGATACTGCTGAACAACTTCAACGGTTCCATCTACATTGACGGAGAGGAAACTTCACTGGAAGGAACTTTCTTGATTCAAGCCTCCAACACAACAGTAAGAGTAGCAAACGAAGTGTATGAGACAAAAGTGCTATCATATGCTGAGCTATACCGCCCCTTTTACAATTAAAAGCACAAAGAAGTAAAGTGGAGGAGGTACTCTCTCTACAGATGCTGAAGGAGATAAACATAAACAACACCAAAGAAATTGAAACAATCAGAGAAGATAATTCAACAGTAACAACATTGAACGTTACGACCTCCGGAACACTGGCAATGCTCAAAGTTGCAATAATCATCTGGAAAGCAAATCAAATACTATGCTGCATAAAGAAGCAGACGTCCACAGAACCAGAAGTACCCAAACCCAATACAGAGATACCTACGATATCCCAACAAGGCTTCTACATCGCTACCGAGGACGGCAGCGTCTTAAAGGGGGAGGAGTTAACGCATAAGGTTCTACGACATTAAGAACTTGCGCACTAAGCTGTTGCGCAAGGGGTTCAACGACAGGTTGGCCTTATAGCTCAAATTACGTCCACTGCACAATAGAAGACACAACAACAACTTCTATACCCCAACCACAGCAACTTCCGCCACGTGCGCTGTGTCAGCACTTCTTACGCAACGGCCAGACTGTGGGAATGGCCAAAAACACCCAACAACAAAATGCAACTTTAACCAAATGCAGCGACAGCGGTAGCAAGCAGCAACAGCGGTAGCAGCGGCAGCGACAGCGGTAGCAACGGCAACAACAGCGGTAGCGGCAGTGACAGCAGCGGTAGCAAATAAGAATAAAATAATAAAGTTTGTCAATTGTAAAATTCAGTTTAAAAGAAATCAATAAACAAGCCAGTCGGCTTAAAAACTTTCGTAAATAAAAAACTAATTTACATACTGATGCTGATGGGGGTTGATTCATTGATTTTATTGATTTATGTCGGTGTTTATTATCTGATCTGATTCAAACTTGCTGGTAAGGTGTAAAAGTAGAATTGTCATCTATGTGCCTTTTTCTGATGGGGGTTGATTATTAATTTTATTGATTTATGTCGGTGTTTATTAACCGATCTGAATCAAACTTGCTGGTAAGATGTACATTTCATTTAAACAGACTACTTCGCAATCCTGATTAATTGAATATAAATTATTTTATAAAATTATACTAGCAAGTCGAAACACCAAATGAAAGAAACTAATGCGTCATTTGGTACAAAGCAACGGGCGCATGCTATCTCGCTCTCACATTTCAGCTCCTGCTGGCCATAGCTTTTCAGTGCCGATATTCATTGACCGATTTCGGTCAAATTCGGTCAGATGGTACATATTGGATATATAATTGAGTAAACCAAAAAAATATGATAGCTTTAATAGAAGTCTAGGTATAGTTTTTTCTAATCTGCGGAGCGGAAGTTTATAGCTTTTATAGTCTCTGAGATCTAGGTGTACGGACGGACAGACGGACATAGTCATATCGGCTCGGCTGTTGATGCTGATCAAGAATATATAAACTTTATGGGGTCGGAAAATTTAAGCGACTTTAATATACCTTGTACCCTATGGGTACAGGGTATAAAAATAAACTAAGCAAGTCGTCCCTGTCGCCTTGGAGTATACCCTGTACCAAAAATGTACATTTCATGTAATTAGACTCCTTCGCAATCCTCAATAATTGAATATAAATTATTTTATAAAATTCTCCTAGCAAGTCGAAAAACCAAATACATGCTTTCTCGCTCACTCATAGCAGTGGACGAAACTAATGCGTCATTTGGTACAAAGCAATGGGCGCATGCTATCTCGCTCTCACATTTCAGCGCATGCTACCCATGGCATTTCAGTGCAAAACATATATACGTATTATCTCCGATATTTATTGACCGATTTCGGTCAAATTCGGTCAGATGGTACATATTGGCTATATAATTAATTCATATACAACTAGATAAAGAAACATAAATGTCATATTTTTATTTTTGAAATATTCGCGGCCTTAAATCAATTGTAAAGAAATTTTATATTTTCTGCAGCAAGAATGATGTTTTAAATATGGTTTGTTTATCCCACATGTGTTAAAAAGTTGTAAAAATAATTTGTGTAACTTGTACCCATAGGGTACATACAAGTCGCTAAAATGTATGTAACAGGCAGAAGAAAAATTTTCCGACCCCATAAGGTATATGTATTCTTGATCAGCATCAACAGCCGAGTCGATATGACCATGTCCGTCTGTCCGTCCGTTCACCTAGATCTCAGAGACTATAAAATCTATAAACTTCCGCCCCGCAAATTAGAAAAAACTATACCTACAGTTCTACTAAAGCTATCATATTTTTTTTGGTGGACTCGAAATATTCGTACATAAATCTTAATATATACATACAAATTTTTTTGAATTAATCAAATAATGGCGTATCAAATAATGAATAATTTGTCCATAAAAACATACATATTAAGTGAAACAACACTGTGAGATATAAGACTTGAAGTTATGTTGCATATGAATGTTCGTAAACTCATTGTTTGGTAGAAATTATCCGCAAACATGTTGCGAGCGGGATTAGCTTCACCGGGTCGCTATGACGATCGGAGTTAGTTGCTAGAGTTAGTTGCTAGTGTAAGTAGCTATGGAGAAGTTGCTACACCGTAATTCTTAAAATATTGTTAATGAAAGTGACCCAGCTGTACTAATTTGATTTCGTGACCATTCTGGAAAAAGCTTCAATATTTTTCATTGGCACTTCGGTGTTTATTTGGATTTGGTGCAATTAAGCAAAGTGCATTCGCCATTTGCACAAGCTTAATTCAGGACACAACTAGGTGGGGTAGTCACACAATTTTGGAATTGGATGTCGGATGTCTCGCATCGAAATTAAAAAGAAAGTACCTATTCAACCGGTAACCAATAACCAGGTTTTAAGTGCTTCAGTTTTAGCACTTTGACCATTATATTTTTGTAGATTCACTTCGAATTTTGAAGCGGCACTTTTGTAATCTCCTCTTTGTCTCTGTCCGCTGTCGTTCGGTTCGTGGGTGTATGGTCATCGCGCCCTTCCCAACAAAGTCTCGTTTCGAAGAGCAACTAAATTATGACCAATTACCTTCGTGGCAAAATTGTGTTAATCAATTAAACAGACTCTATCAAAATTTAGCAGCTGAAGATGTCACTAGAAGCAAAGGCAAACCAAAGGCACAGCTTGTTAAAAATACAGTTAAGGCAGCGTTTTCATGCTCTCTATGCCCACCAAAAACATCAATGAAGTGCGGATATTGTAAAGATTCATCTCATGTTATTACTAACTGTCAGCTGTTTGAGGCTATTCCTGCCCGCCAACGCTTCGATTTTGTCAAAGCAAATAAATTGTGCATTAAGTGTCTATCTGATTGTCGCTCTCCAAAGTGTCGCGTCTGTAACAAGCCACACCACTTAATGCTCCATAGATATGATATCAACCTAGGCAATAGAGCTGATCCAAGACAGTCATCAGCATCAGATGCATATATAAGCCATGTTCGTAGTAAAGATTATGTCATTCTTGCGACCGTTCTTGTGAGTGTTTGGGATAGGTTCCACCAGCTTCATCTGGCCAGAGCGTTACTAGATTCTGGGTCTCCGGTAAATTTGATGTCAGAATATCTGGCACAATAATTTCGACTGCATAGGAAAAATAGTCCGCCAACCATAATATTGGCAGGAAAGTCCACAAAAGCAATCAAACGCAAGGTTACAGCCTGTGTTTGTAGTGGCCTCTGTACATCAGTAACAATTTATTTATTTGTCATTCTTTTACACTTTCGTCGTGTTCTAACCGCTTACAAACTGCGCCTATAACAACAAGTAAATACGGTTCTGACTCTCTCACTTCAAAGCAAAGTCAAAAGCAAAGCATAAAGCATAAAGGCGGCAAGGAAAACATCCGTTATATTTGAGCTTTTTTAGTTCTAGTTGTCTTGATTTCAATTTTTGGTACAGGCAATCGATCATTTGAATTTTAACTCTGAAGCTGACTAGACGTTTAAATTTCTTGGTTAAACCTATAAATATTGGCAAAGAAAAAGAAAAGAAGACACGTGGTAAAAATTTATTTAACTCAGACATATAATAATATACATATGTCTGTAAATTAAAATTATGTTGAAACTTCATTAGCAATAAGCAACTACCAATGAATCTCAGTTTTCAAATTAAAATGTGTATTAAAATTTGAATATATTTGAGTAATCTCTATTATCTGGGAGTCCGTCGCCTTAACCAAAACGTATGTCTAGAGTGAAGAAAGAACCCCGCCCCATCCATCGAGCTTAGCTAGAGCAAAGCTAGAAGTGCACGCCTCTGATCTTTAGCATACATCTTCGTGCGTAACTCACACCAAATGGTCCTATATAAGAGAACCCATGCCCAACGTGGAGCTACTACAAAAGAAATGGTGCTCAACGTCCAAAGAAGGATGGGCGAGAGCCATGACGTCGTCTTAGCTCTACAACATTTTTTTTAAATTTAAAAAATTTATTTTTTTTTTAATTTTTGTTTTGTTGTTATATTATTTAATGATTTTCAAAACAAAATGGTGTACTCATTACTTATTATTCATATGTTTAAAGACTTAAAATTAAAAAAAAAAATTATACAACTTCAGAAAAAGCGTTATTTTTCATAGCTTTAAGTCTTTGCTTCGGCAGTGCTTTGCTGTGCCACACAGGAAAAAGTGCATACTTCCTGACTGACATTGCACCTAAAAATTGAATTATACAAAAAGGGAGCAAGTGGTGGCAGCTAATTTTGATGATGGATGATTCATAATAGACCATTCTAATAAACATATTAAATTTTAAGGCGGGAACTGTTGGGACTTTTTAGTTCTACTCCACGAAATCTCAAGTTTAATTAAAATAACACCCAATTTGACATGCACTATTATACAACGATTTATAACTAACACATATAAAGACAGGTCACAAAAACATATTTTTAATTAAATACTTACCAGTAACATTCAATGTAAACAATAACTTATTATTAAATCGAAAATTTGTACTTTTTGCACAGCCAAACAAAACTTTACCAAAAAAGCGCGAAAATATTTCTTGGTATGGGCAGAAAAATATCGCAAGTTCGCAGTCTCAAAATTCCGTGAATATTGATAACAAAACTGTATAAAAATCTGTATAAATATCATTGGGATGTTTATTATCGAAATTAAAAAAAAAAATCAAACGAATTCCAAAATTTATTTTTGGACTTATTGTGTGCCAGATTGGTAGAGAGGGTATACTGTGCCTTGGAGAGGGTATAATAAAATTGGTCAGATGTTTGTAACGCCTGCTCCAATTTTGGTTATAAAGCTTCAAGGTTAAGAAGCTCTTCTTTGTTATAACACAATTTTGATGACTGCTGCTGACCCTTGTTGTTCTTTGTTTTGGTTCTTTTTCATTCAAATGGGGCCGATGATTTAAAAGTGGTGTTGGTGTTCGTTATACTGGTCGTCGATCGCCTGACAATTGGCCGATTATTAGACAATAAAATAGCATTAGTTCCAGTTCTTGTGTAATTTATTTAATTATTGATTTAAATTACATTTTTTTTTTCATACAGGCTGGTGTCCTGTCACGGTCGTCATTGGCACTCGAGCAGGGACTTCGGTGTTAATTTGGATTTGGTGCAATTAAGCAAAGTGCATTCGCCATTTGCACAAGCTTAATTCAGGACACAACTAGGTGGGGTAGTCACACAATTTTGGAATTGGAAGTCGGATGTCTCTCATCGAAATTAAAAGGAAAGTGCCTATTCAACCGGTAACCAATAACCAGGTTTTTAGTGCTTCAGTTTTAGCACTTTGACCATTATATTTTTGTAGATTCAAAATTGTGAAAAATACAACTACCGCTGTGAAAGTATTAACCCTTGACCAGCCTTTGAAGCGACATCAGTTTGATGTGCAAATAAAATAATTGTTATTTGTAAAAGACATATAGAAAAGATATAGAAATCTTAGTTATTGACCTTTGGCACAAGCATATGTTCAGCTTAGCAACAGTGCTCAAGGGTAAATCAAAGTCAATCGCCGCTTGGTACACTTCGAATTTTGAAGCGGTACTTTTGTAATCTCCTCTTTGTCTCTGTCCGCCGTCGTTCGGTTCGTGGGTGTATGGTCATCCCGACCTTCTCCTCGCTGGCAGCCACTAAGTCACCTAACACGAGTTTGTCTGCATACATGTTGCAGTTGTGGGCTGAAAGTTCGCCGTTGTTGTGTAAAAGTTCAATCACTTGGTAAATTGCCTATATGATGAAGCATTGGGATTAGTTAAACCTTGCCAATTGACTGACTGCAATTATCCAAAGGCGATTGCAAGTCCTAGAGCCGCTTATGATAATAAATGTTTAATGTTTTTCGACACAGTTTCGCAGCTTTTCGACATACCTAGTATGCCCAAACCTTCTGCCTCGGGTCTGAGGTCAACTATTGATACAGTTTCTGCTGTGTACTCATCGTTGTCATCACTAGGAAGCGACAAGGACATATCAGAGGCAATTATTGTTCACTTAGTATTGTCTAAGGTAGATCATCCAACAAAGTCTCGTTTCGAAGAACAACTAAATTATGACGACAAAACCACTCGTGCTGATCAAAGAATCCGCGACAAGCAAACATCTGATTTGCTTGATTTACCGTTACTGTTGACGAGCAATGGGTTAGTTTTCGCAGAATAAGCTCATGTGCGCCATATAAGCTTAGTAAACCAGCTCGTCATGGTGTAAAAATTAGGGCTGTGTAACAATGTCTTATACGAGTAACGTTCAAGTTTACAGAGGCAAAGCCGTCCTGAATCAAATCGTTAACGGGTCGTGGAGTTGATAGAAGGACTACCTTCTTTATGTCTTAATTTTTGGCCTCGGAAGAAGCCAATTCGTGATACAAATGGCGTCCTGAAACAAACCGTTAACGGGTCGTGGAGTTAAAAGAAGGGCTTCCTGGTTACAATATCAGAACTGATTATTTTTTTATGTCTCATTTTTTGGCCTTGGAGTTCTGCTGAGCAAACAGCTCCACACTAAGCCAGTCAGTGTTGAAGATCATAAAAAGCCGATTATGATGCATGATTATAATAAAACCTAAGGATGTATAAAAACTTGCGACAAATGACGGAAACATTTTCCCGCAAACGTTCCGTAAGGCGTTGCCCAATAGACTTTTTTCAAATATACTTTGTAGTGGCCTCTGTACATCAGTAACAATTTATTTATTTGTCATTCTTTTACACTTTCGTTGTGTTCTAACCGCTTACAAACTGCGCCTATAACAACAAGTAAATACGGTTCTTACTCTCTCACTTCAAAGTTAGTTTTAGTTGTCTTGATTTCAATTTTTGGTACAGGCAATCGATCATTTGAATTTTAACTCTGAAGCTGACTAGACGTTTAAATTTCTTGGTTAAACCTATAAATATTGGCAAAGAAAAAGAAAAGAAGACACGTGGTAAAAATTTATTTAACTCAGACATATAATAATATACATATGTCTGTAAATTAAAATTATGTTGAAACTTCATTAGCAATAAGCAACTACCAATGAATCTCAGTTTTCAAATTAAAATGTGTATTAAAATTTGAATATATTTGAGTAATCTCTTTTATCTGGGAGTCCGTCGCCTTAACCAAAACGTATGTCTAGAGTGAAGAAAGAACCCCGCCCCATCCATCGAGCTTAGCTAGAGCAAAGCTAGAAGTGCACGCCTCTGATCTTTAGCATACATCTTCGTGCGTAACTCACACCAAATGGTCCTATATAAGAGAACCCATGCCCAACGTGGAGCTACTACAAAAGAAATGGTGCTCAAAGTCCAAAGAAGGGCATGGGCGAGAGCCATGACGTCGTCTTACCTCTACAACTTTACAAATGAGCTATAAACGTATGTAAAAAGGTGAAGGGTAGATGGAAAACATTTGTCTTCTTTGGAGATAGATATTAATCTTGTCTCCGTCTTTATTTAAAAATTTAACTTAGCCTAAAAGTACATAAGTAAATTTTGAGTTCTATCAAAACGTCATAGTGCTTACTCTGCAGTTCTCACGCTGCGGGCCAGTCCACAAATAAGTGGCTGATCATATTACGGCACTTGACGGCGGTTATATTATGTAAACAAAGCGACAAAGTGTCTCTATGTTTATGCGCTTGACACTCTAATATTAAGTTTGGGCATATGACCACTTGACATATTGTATACACTACAATACGGTGGGCATATGCTTGTTTGGCATATAACATACTACACCTCCCTTTTTAGAGAAATAACGTAATATTATTATGTAGTTTTTATACCCTTGCAGAGGGTATATTAGTTTTGGTCAGAAGTTTGCAACGCACAGAAGGAAGCATCTCCGACTATATAAAGTATATATATTCTTGATCAGCATGAATAGCCGAGTCGATATGACCATGTCCGTCAGTCCGTCTGTCTAGATCAACAGCTTCTCCTCCGAGACCATAAGAGCTACAGAGCTGAGATTTTCAGCATAGGCTTCTTTTTGCTGCAGGCATTGTATATCTTGGAATCATCCCGATCGGACGACTATATCATATAGCTCCCATAGGAACGATCGGTCATAAATAAGGTTTATCCTCAATAACTCCGTTGTTTTTTAACCGAATGCCACGAAATTTGATATTTATGAGTTTAATATACTTCTTGATACTTCAACCAAGTTTGATCTGAATCGGACTAATATATCATATAGCTCCCATAGGACCGATCGGTCATGAATAAGGCTTATCCTCAATAACTCTATTGTTTTTCCACCGAATGCCGAATGCCACGAATATTTGTGAGTTTAACATACTTCTTAATACTTCAATCAAGTTTTATCAGAATCGGTTGGCTATATCATATAGCTGCTATAGGAACAATCGGTACAAAAAAAAATTTTGTGTGAAAAATTTTTTTTCTCAAGCTCAAAATTTTGAATTTGTAAATTTGGTATGTTTAATTTACAATAATGCTTCTGGTGAATTATGTAGAGAAAATCTGTAAGGGTATACGAACTTCGGCACGGCCGAAGTTAGTCCATCTTTCTAGTTTTTTTTTTGTTATATTTTAGTATTAAAATATATATTTAGTTATTTAGTTGTGTTTTTTTTTTAATATTTTGGCGTCTTTTATATAAAAATTGTGTTTCCTTATTTTCCTCATCACGAACTCAAATGAAATTTTGTTTTATCTATTTTCATTTTAAATTAGCTTATTATTATATAAAAAATTGTATTATAAATGAAAAAAAATTTTTTTTTAATTTTGACATATGCATATATGTATACAGAATTTTTTTTTTTTTTTAATTTATCTTTGAATTTTTAGCCTATCCTTATGAACTGTTTGTTTTTTTTTTTTTTTTTTCTATCCCTAATTGTAACATTATCTTTATTATCTATAGCTGTTGGTATTATAAGCTACTTCTAGACTAAACTTTACTTCCTTAACGTAATCGTCGTCGTAATGTCTGGTGGTGGTGTGCAGTCGACGGTTTGTTGTCTATCTTTAGATATTTGCATGAGTCATTTATTATGGATTTTTATATTCTGTTCCCATGTCCGTAATGAACGTCTTCATTGGACCGTACTTCAGAATAAAGTTTTCAAATATAGTTTTGGCAACGGTTGTTGCACTTTTGTCTTAGTTGGTATTGCTACAACGTATTTCGTTAAATGCAGATAAAATTACTGCATATTCGTTTCCTTGTTTGGATTAGGTAGTGGACCGATCGTATCCACAATTACCCTGTCGAAAGCATGTATAGATGTTCCAGTTTTATCATAGGAGTCTCTGTATGTTTTGTTGTTTTATATTTAAGGCATTTTTGACATTTATTAATATGATATGACGTGTCATAATTTTCAAATAATAATATCGTTTTACTTTGGCCAAAGTTTTTGTAATGCCTGTATGACCTCCTTGTATTTCATCGTCATGTAATTTAGACAGTATCGCTTATAGATCTTTTTCATTTTCTATTAGGGTCACCGGCTTGAGTAGCGCTACTCTTAAAATATTCAATATTTTATTGCCCATATTCTTGAAAGATTCAATTGAAATTAATACAAAGATCTTTTCGCACGGTGTCACTTTGAGTTGGCTAATCTTGAGTATACCGGCTTGCATTTCAAGCCTTTGGAAGAATTGACCTAAGTCGAAGGTCTGTCTTTTAAATCGGATATTGTTATCCGTGATATGGCATCTGCCACAAAATTGTCTTTTCCCTTGAGATATTGTACTGTGAAATGTCATGTTATATTTTATCTATATGACTATGAGGACTGCTATAGTTTTTTGTTTTTGTTTTTTTTTTTGTTATATATCGGTTTATTGTTTTTCAATCTCAATGTTCGCTTATAGAAGTTCTTTGAATATTTTTTTTTTGTATCTTCAAAAAGTGATCGGAATTAATTTTGAAAAGTGAAATATCAGCGCCAGTGTTATTGTGGGATTGTTCATGAATTTTACAAAAATATTGAGATTAAAATTTCTTAAATGAATTTTATTTTCATTGATTGGTACTTAAAGGGCTTAGAGCGTTGTGCGCCACTCTCACATTACTGTTATTGTTGTTCCGATTTGGGTAATAGTAATTTCGTCCTCTATGATTTCCTCTGCCTTAATCTTGGCGCCTATAACCCGCATGATTATTGTTGTGGCCTCTGTTACTATTATTTTGATAATAACCTCTTCCTCGGTTATTACCTCGGCCCCTATTGTCATATCTGCCTGATGTAAAATGTAGGACAGAGTTAGCCTGGCCAGTTGCCTCTGTGCAACTGTTGACAAATTTGGTAATAGCATCATTCATATTGCTGAATGTGCCTGCCTGCATAATAAGTTTTACCTTATCGATAGCGCAGTTTCTTGACACTGCATCTACAGCTTGCGATGTGCTGTATTTGGATGCCAAATCTGGTGATAAGCCATCATTTATATAGGCTCCTTCAAGAGACTTAGCAAGTTTTTCCACCTCTTGGGTGTATTTATTGGCTGTTTTACTTTTCTGTTGTAAATTAAGGAGTTTGGTAGAAATAACTTCTACTGATTCTCCTTTTATGGACTTCTTCAATTGTGCAATTACTTCAACAATTGTCTGCTCATTGCTGATTAGGTTTCGAGCATAACCTTTTAATTTTATTTTTATTAAACTTATTGCAGTTGTTTCATGTGCGCCTTTTAGAGAGTCTATTAGGTGTAACGCGTCTATGAAGTTTTGTAGGTTCTCAGCCTTTCCATCAAATTCTGATAACAGAGATGAGGCTTAATTAAGAAATTCCACAACTGTTTGCGCCATGATTGAGTTTGAACTTGTACTTTTAAGTGCAGTGTTTCTATGTAACTGTCTATATTGAAAATTGTTTTATGTTTATTTAAAATTTAGTTAAAAAAAACTTTCATTAGATTGATTGTTGTTGGGAGTTAGCAATATGACTGAATCGTCATCGGAGATCTCAATATCAACAACCTCGATTTTGTCTCTAAAAAGTTCGTGTATCCATATTGGTAAGTCCCTGTTTGGCAATTGTTTGGTATAGCGGACTTTAAGCGACTCTTCAATAAGTTCCGCAACATTTTTCTTAAACTTTTTGTTATTTTCAATCCATTCCATCATTTCTTTGAATTTAACATTCTGTTCACCATTATCCAGTAAATAACGGATGAATGGAAGATATTTCCTTAAATACTTAAGTTCCACTATATCCATAATTCCCTATTATGTTGCAGCTTATATGGCCATAATCATTATATATGTAATATTGATCTGTTATTTTTTTGTTTTTTTTTTTAATTATCGAGTGTCGCCACTACTTTATATATGTATAAGCATTTTAGAATATTGCTCTTTTTTTTTTTTGAAAATTAGTGTATGGGAAAAATAAAAAAAATTTTCATTATATTGATTTCTTTTTATATAGTCGTCCGATCGGGATGATTCCGAGATATAGAATGCTTGCAGCAAAAAGGAGCCTATGCTGAAAATTTCAGCTCTGTAGCTCTTATGGTCTCGGACGAGAAGCTGTTGATCCAGACAGACGGACAGTCGGACAGACGGACATGGTCATATCGACTCGGCTATTCATGCTGATCAAGAATATATATACTTTATATAGTCGGAGATGCTTCTTTCTGTGCGTTGCAAACTGCTGACCAAAATTAATATACCCTCTGCAAGGGTATAATTACATGTAGTTCTGGTAATAACTCCCTGATTCTGCCAGCAAGATCTGAAGTAATAAGGAATATAAAAGTAAATTCAAAAAACGATTTTATTTATATAAAATTCCAAAGTTCATTTGTCCCATTACTAAGTACAACCAATTCCGATTTATTAGTAAATATTATTATATTATTATAAGGAACACTTTATTTCAGATAAGTTTTAATATTTCACAAGTGTGAGTGATTAACACGAAACAAAAATAAGAGTACAGGCATTGACCTTTTCTGCTTAAACAATTAATGCAAATAATACATAATGAAATTTATTTTAAGGTAACATAATAAGAAGGGGAGAAAATAAGCAATACCCCATAAACTATACTCTAACTTAAGAAACTAAAACTTATACTAGACTAATGACTCAGTTGAGAGTTCACATCTGTTTATAAAATTTGAGTGTGGTTTCGCCACTCTTGCTGGGACTAGCTCCACATTGGCTTCAGTGTGTAAGTCCGAAGTGGAGTAGTGCCATGGTTTATTTAACACCATTTTAAGTATTTTATTTTGTACTATTTAAATCTTATGCATGTGGACATGGGCAATATCAGCCCAAACCGGTGCCCCATAAAAAATTATGGACTGAAAAATTGATCTAAATAGATACATTTTATTTTCTGAACTGAGACGAGAGTTCCTGTTTTTGAATGAATATAAAACAAGAATTAGTACATTGGTGTTTTTAGTTATATTATGTATGTGGTCAGCAAAGTTCAGCTTTTTATCTAATGCGACGCCTAAATACGTAACATTATTATCCCATTTAATGTCCACCTGGTTAAGCTTAATACAATTTGATGATGGAATGTAAATTTTTATCTTATTCCTCGTAAAAAAGATTGCTCGAGTTTTGTCCGCATTTACAAGGATTTTCCATTTTTTAAAGTATTCAACGAGAGTGATAAAAGCTACTTGGAGTGACTCTGAGATTTCATTAGTGAGGATTCCAGAACAGATTATTGCCGCAAAAATTGAAGCAGTACATCCCCTTAGCTCAGGAAAATCAGATGTATAAATATTATATAATAACGGGGAAGCCTTGCGGACACCCAGCCAATGTATTAACTACACGAGACTGTGCCCCGCCTATATGGAGAGCAAAAGTTCGGTCACTCAGAAAACTTTGTACTATTTTAATTATTTGCCCCGGGTAATGTAGGAGATTCATTTTGTAGTAAAGTCCTTCGTGCCAGACAGAGTCAAAGGCCGCTTTAATGTCTAGTAAGACCCCACCGAAACCGAACTGTTGGGGAGGTAAGACGTCATTAGTAAATATAAATTGTAAGGAAGTTTTCCGGCCGGGGTACATATCTCAGTCTCCCCAGGGCCTTTAGTTTACAGAAAATTTGTAAATAAAATACCGAGACCCGAAAATTGCAGAGAGGGAGTCAACCCCATATGATGGAAAGGGTGACTCAATCACCATAACGCTAAAATCACACCATTTATGGAAAGGTAGAGGAATAAGAGGGGAATAGACGGATGCATACATAACCACAACGATTAAGTTTTAAAGAATAGTGAATCTCCTTCAAATCAATTAGGGTATAACCCGGAGACTGATTTGAAAGAAGATATCGCTATACGTGATCAGTATGGATAGGTTAAGGAATCAATTAGGGTATCACCCGGAGATTGATTCCCTTAACTGTCTACACTATAGATCACTTACACTTACAGGTCGAGACGACAATTACTATGTTTAATGCATAGTGAATCTCCTTCAAATCAATTAGGGTATAACCCGGAGACTGATTTGAAAGAAGATATCGCTATACATGATCAGTGTAGAATCAGCTAAGGAATCAATTAGGGTATAACCCGGAGATTGATTCGCTTAACGGTCTACACTATAGATCATTTAAACTTACAGCACGAGACGACAATTACTATGTTTAATGCATAGTGAATCTCCTTCAAATCAATTAGGGTATAACCCGGAGACTGATTTGAAAGAAGATATCGCTATATATGATCAGTGTAGAATCAGCTAGAGAATCAATTAGGGTATAACCCGGAGATTGATTCGCTTAACTGCCTACACTATAGACCAATTAAATTATTTACACAAAAAAAAACACAACTGTTCTAAAAGGGTAGTGGTCCATTTAGCGCATCCTTAAGGATGGTGGAACATCTACCCTGTCTACCATGCATGGTTCAGAATTAAGGACTTGGTGTGAGTTTAGGTTGAACGGGACTAATTTGGCTGTCGAACACGGGATGTCACCCCTGACAATAGAAATGAAAGAACGGAGACACTTTAGCTTTAAATTCATTTGATTTTAACTTTATTCTTTTGTTTTGATATTTTTTTTTTTTGATTTATTTATTTCGCTCCTACCTACCACACCGGAAAACTACTGCGCGAACCGAGCTAAATTTTCCCATCCTTTTCCCATATTTTCCACTCACCTGCGCTCCATGCCTTAGCTCACACACTTCCTTTTTTTTATCTTTATAAACTTGATCCTTGATCCTTTCTGATCTTAAGTTCTTCCTTCTTTGTTCACTGGCACTGTCACTTTTATTCACTCTGTTCACTCTGGCAGGTTTTTGATAATTGATTCTTAAGTTCCAAACTTGCATTGCCCTTGGCCTCGTTTGGCAATATCGACGTCGGCAGCGACCAATCAGATCGATGGCAGCTTCTGCTGCAGTCGCCAAATTCTGATGCGTGCCGTTATTTTGCGTATGCCTTTTGTCTTCTGCTTCCGTCGGTACTTTTCCATCGCCAGTTACTGCTGTCGCCTAATTACGCAGCGTCGGTGTCTACGACGCGTACAGTTAACTCCAAAAGTTAGCTGCATAGACACCTGCGTAATTTTGGCGACAGTCAGTCGGCATGCGTAGCGTCTATTGTCTATGTGTGAATTCGGACCGTTGCTTGCAGGTGTGTGTGTATGGGTTAGCTTTGGCAGTGGTGCGCAGTAGTGAACTGAAAGAAAACTAGTTCCGACTTTGGGACTTAGAATATAATTAATAAACTACAAATTAAACCTATGTGAAAAATGACTAATAACTAAACTTAAAACTATTAAAAAGATAGATAACAAAAATATAAGGAAATTCATAACTAAAATAATATAACCAAAAATTTTATAACGGTCCCATCCATTGGGACGATACTTTGCATTAGTTAGAAAAAAAGTGTCGTCACAAAATAATATCAAATATGAATACGTACCACCATACGTACGTATGTGCGTACCACTTGGGACCTTGCTGGTAGAAGTGTTGAGTTATTTCCAGAACTGAATGTTATTGGAACATAAATTGGGTACGTTAAATTTCCTGGTCTTAATATAAACCAATCTTCTGAATTACTGTAATCTAATTTGCAATTAAAAGTTTTTATGAAATCTAATCCTATTATTCCATCGCATGGGATTGCGAAATCTGAATGAAGCAGATGAAATTCGTATGGAATAATATATTTATCTGTCTGCAATTCAATTGAGACTAGGCCTTTGGAGTTTATTACTCCTTCTCCTATGCCTCGAATGTCTACAGTTTTATTTACTTGGATGTTATGAAATACATCAGAATTTTCTTTTATTATAGAGATGTCTGCACCGGTATCAATAAGAAATGTTATCTTCTTATTTGTCGTAACATTGTTAAATGATACAAAATTATTAAGACTTAGGCTGATAGAATAGACGTTATTTTTTAGTTTTGAGCATTTGGAGGGACTTGCCCGTTTCCCTGTTCGCTTTGGGTAACTCGGACATTGTTCCTATTACTATTATTATAGCTGTTCCTGTTCTGGTTGTTGCCTCGGTTTGAATTATTACTACCTCGGCTGTAACTTTGTCCTCCTCTGTAGTTTCTTCTGTTATTGTAATTATTATTGTCATTGTAGTAATTGTCATTACTATAGGAGTTGTAGTTACCTCGGCCTTTGCCTCTACCTCTTTGAGTGTAATAACTACCTCCTCTATTTTTGCGGCCTTGCTGAAATAATATGGTGCTAGCACTTCCAGTCATTTCAGTGGTGCAATGGATATATTTACCCATTGCATCACTAAAAGTGACGAAGTTACCAGCTTCTAACACGATTTTTAGCTTTTCATGCTCACAGTTCTTAACCATGGCAGCTATGGACTCTTTTGTTGAGAATTTTTCGGCATTATCAGGATCTAGGCCATCGTCAATATAGGCAGCCTCTAGTTGCTTTCGTAAGTTGTCTATATCGGTTGCATATTGAGATGCCGTCTTTCCTTTTTGTTTTATGTTTAACAGTTTGGATTTTAATACGTCGGTGGATTCACCTTTGACGTTATCCTTTAGTTTATTGATTATGCCTGTAATTGTGTTTTCATTCTGTATCCTATAGAGGATTGTTCCTACTATTTTTGATTTGATAACCTCAACTGCCAAATCTTCCTGATTACCTTTGGTTCGTTCGACAATTCTTAATGCTGTTAAAAACCTATTTAATGATAATTTGTTGCCATCAAATTCGGGAATGGAAGAGGAAACCTGCTTCACATATTCCCTATCTAGGGTAACCTGGTCTGGCATTGTATTTTCCTGTAATGTCTCAATATCGCTATCAATTTCTGTATCAAGATCTATCATTGGCTTGGATTCATCTAAACCTTGTAGCTGTTCCTCATCGAATTCTGCTATATAATTTAGGTCTTTTCGTATTGTTATTACTATACCTCGTCTTATTGCGATATTGTTTAATCTTCTTTTCAATGTTTGTTTTATTTTGTTACATTGATGCCTATGTTCTGGAGTTAATTTCTCATTGACTTCGTTAATTGCTTTTACAATGTTGTTATATTGTGCTGTTATTATTGTCACATGGTGTACTAAGGTATCATTCCTTATCGTTTTGCTTGAATTAATACATTTGTACGATTTTTCAAATTTGTCTTTATAAGTATTTATTTCTCTTGCTAATGTACTCCATTCCATTGTTCAATGGAACTTATTTTAAATTCCTTCAACTATTCCTGTCATACTATAGGGTAGTATTTTCTTTTAAATTTTATCTAGGTTGAGGGCCCTGCTCATATACCTTTTCTTTATGATTTTGTTATGTTTAACCTAAAGGGTCAATAGAGATTGACACACTGTTACTATGGTTAATATGAGCAGTAGCCACCACAGGGCATTGATATCGTCAGTGTGATCAATAACTTTTACATTATTGACCACATTGGCCGTATTTTCCTTAGCTTGGGTATCGTCGCTACCGAACCAACCCATTTTTCTTTCACTATTTAATGTTCGTTCATAAATTTTTGAAAAATTTAATATTTATTTTTGTAAAAGGGGAAATTTCGTTTTTATCTCTATCAATTCAATCCTTCACTTAATTTTCTTTCATAATTAATTTTTTTTACATAAATCCCTACCTATTATTGCGTATGGTTTCTTAGGCCACACTCTGATTGTGCAGCTTTAATGCCGCACAATTGAACATTAATTTGTATGACTATAAAAAAAATATGCATCGCAGTGCAATCAAAAAAAATGTGCGGCGCAGCGCATAGTTTGTTAAATACCTTGTTGGGCGCTCTCTATAGCGCTGTCGGTCCAGATGTTGCTGGCTGCTGTGATGAGACACCGGTGCCGGCGGCACAGGTAGTGGTGGTTAGACGGTATGACCATGAACACTGTAGGATGGAAAATCTTCGGTACGCAGGTAGTGGTGGTTAGACGGTATGACCATGAACACTGTAGGATGGAAAATCTTCGGTACGCAGGTAGTGGTGGTTAGACGGTATGACCATGAACACTGGAGGATGGAAAATCTTCGGTACGCAGGTAGTGGTGGTTAGACGGTATGACCATGAACACTGTAGGATGGAAGATCTTCGGTACGCAGATTATTCTTCCTGGTTATTTTTCGGTTTCTCAGCTGGTTTGTAAACTTGCTTCTCTGGAGTCACAAATTCACTCTCTGGTTTTAGATTATATACTGGTTCATTTCCCAGATTAATGGATTATTAGTTTCCACATCCTGTGGTGGTTGTTGGAGTGTGAGTTTTTTTTTTTTAATTTAATAATTTAATTAAATTTTTTTTTTTATTTTATTTTATTGGCATTTAGCACACTCGTGACTTTGTCACGGTCGCCATGTACAAATAGAATTGTTTTTATGAAAATAGTAATGATTTTATTCCAAAATAATTAAACAGTTGAGTTCTCTTTGTCGGTTAAAACCGAATTGAATTTATTGTCTGAAAAGATCTCCTGCTAAGCCTAAGAATTTAAGTATATAAGTTCTGCCGCTGAAGGCAGCAGAACGAGTGTATATAGTACATAAGGCTCGGGGAATCTGCTGACGAGGCAGATCCCACGCTGGTGGTCAGCCACACATAAGTGGCCGATCACATTACTTAGTTTATATATGTTTATGTATATGCCGCTTTCATATGTAGAATACTCTACATTGCGTCGGGTATTCAGTCACAAAATAATATCAAATATTCGAACTTTAATGTAGTTCAAAACAACCAACTCAATAGAAATGAAACAGTTCTATCACAATTAAAGAAAAATTTTCCAATACAATTTAAAATTCAATTAACAGAATTGTGCACCGAATATAGTGATGCATTCGGACTACAGGCCAAATCAATCACAACAAATAACTTTTATAAACAAACATTGAGATTGAAAGACAATGAACCCGTATACATAAAAAACTATAGAAGTCCTCAAAGTCATGTAGATGAAATACAAGAACAAGTTGGGGAACTAATTAACGACAATTTAGTTGAATCCTCTGTGTCTGAATATAGTCCACTTTTTTTAGTACCAAAAAAGTCCTTTCCGGGATCAGAAGAAAAGAAGTGGCGATTAGTTCTTGACTATCGTCAAATCAATAAAAAGCTCTTATCTGACAAATTTCCTCTCCCCAGAATTGACGACATTCTAGATCAATTGGGCCGAGCAAATTATTCTTCATGTCTTGAATTAATATCAGGATTTCACCAAATTGAACTAAAAGAAAGTTCAAGAAATATAACGCCCTTTTCAACAACCAAAGGCTCATGTCGTTTCATACGATTGCCATTTGGACAAAAATTAAAACCAAATTCTTTTCAAAGAATGATGATAATAGATCATTCTGGATTAGACCCTTCACAAGCTTTCTTGTACATGGATGACTTAATTGTCATCGGTTGCTCCGAACAGCACATGATCAAAAACTTGACAAATGAATTTGACTGATACAGAGAACACAATCTTAAACTACATCCAGAAAAATGTTAATTTTTCAAGCATGAGGTGACATTTCTTAGTCACAAATGCACGGATAAAGGAATCCTACCAGATGACAAGAAATATGATGTTTTCATGAATTACCCAGTTGCACGTGATGCGGACAGGGCGAGACATTTTATTACATTCTGCAATTACTAAAGACGTTTTATAAAAAACCATATAAGACCATTCGCGGCATATAACAAGATTATGTAAAAAGAATGTCCCTTTTTAATGGACAGATGAATGCCAAAAAGCATTCCAATATCTTAAAGATAAGCTAATAGAACAAACTCTATTACAATATCCAGATATTAGCAAAGATTTTTGTATAATCACAGATGCAAGCAAGCAAGCATGTGGAGCGGTTTTAACTCAAAACCATAATGGACTCCAACTTCCAAATGCATACGCATCTAGAGCATTCACGAAAGGTGAAAGCAATAAAAGCACTACTGAGCAAGAATTAACAGCAATTCATTTGACAATAGTATATTTTCGACCATATATATATTGAAAACACTTTACAGTGAAAACACACTACAGACCACTAACATATTTTTTTCATTGGTGAACCCAAATTCAAAATTAACACGCATGAGGCTAGAATTAAAAGAATATGACTTTACAGTGGAATACTTAAAGGGAAAAGACAACTTTGTGGCAGACGCCATATCACGGATAACAATATCCGATTTAAAAGACATACAAAGTCCTGAAAGTCACCACCAGGCAACAGTATAGACAGAATGAATCCTTCACAGGAAATGTACAAGTAGATTTTTTTTAAGCCCGGCGTATATGAAGTCATTAGTAATGATGAAGTACGTAAAGTAGTGGCCTTGCATATAAGAAACAATACATGTGTTTTGAAACATGGAAAGAAAATTATTGCAAGAATTGATGTTGATAATCTGTACACCAATGGAACCTTCGACTTAGGTCAATTCTTCCAAGATTAGCCAACTCAAAGTGGCACCGTGCAAAAAGATCTTTGAATTAATTTCAATTGAATCTTTCAAAAATATGGGCAATAAAATCTTGAATTTTTGAGAGTAGCGCTACTCAGGCCGGTGAAGTAATAGAACATTCAATGATAACGTTCGTTCGTACATATCTGCAGACAAAACCAATTGGATACAATATTTCATATATTGTTTTAACACAACACCATCGGCTGCACATAATTATTGTCCATATGAATTAGTTTTTGTAGATTACCAAAACAATTTTTAGATTTCAGTAAAATAAATATAATGGAACCCTTATATAACATAGATGATTACGCTAAAGAAGTTAAGTTAAGATTACAAACAGCTTACAAAAAAGCGCGTAAGTTATTAGAAGAACACAAAATAAACAATACAAAATATTATGACAGTAAGACCTTAGATTTTAAACTAGAAGTAGGAGACCAAGTTTTGTTGAAAAATAAAAAATGAAGTAAGCAAGTCGTCCCTGCCGACTTGGAGTATACCCTGTACCAATAAGAGATATGTTACAAACTCAAACTTTTTCCAAATCCCCATTAATTGAATATAAATTATTTTATAAAATTCTCCTACCAAGCCGAATCACCAAATTCATGCTTTCTCGCTCGCTCATGTCAGTGAACGAAACTAATGCGTCATTCGGTACAAAGCAACATGCGCATGCTATCTCGCTCACACATTTCAGCTGCTGCTGCCCATGGCATTTCAGTACAAAACATATATACGTATTATCTCCGATATTTATTGACCGATTTCGGTCAATATCCAAATTAGGCAAGATGGTACATATTGGCTATATAATTGAGTCTGCCAAAAAGAATTATGATAGCTTTAATACAACTCTAGTTATAGTTTTTTCTAATTTGCGGGGGCGGAAGTGGGCGTGGCAAAAATTTGAAACAAACTTGATATGCGCATACACTAGACGGATGTTGACACCAAGTTTGGTTACTCTAGCTTTTAATAATTAAAAGTAATAAAGGTAAAAAGCAGAATGTCCATAAGAATAGGCTAAAAACAATAAATATATAAATATATGAAAAAAAACTTTCAGGTCTGATCAACCCACAATAAATTTCAATTTCAATGTCTTTGTAAAATTTATTAATAATCAATCCAAAAAATAAATTTAACTCAGGTGATAGAATTTTTGAACGTAAAACTATAAATAGACAAGGAAAATGACAAGGGGTAATAAAGTCCCAAGGCACTACTTTAGTAGATCTTCAGTTCAAACAATACATAATTCCACACGAATTTAATATATTAAATTTAAACTTCGCAATACCTTATGATGGAATTATAGGCATTGATTTTATAAAGAACTTCAATTGTCGACTAGATTTCAAACCAACAGAGGACTGGTTAATACTTCGACCTCAAAATCTAAATCATCCAATTTATTTTCCAACTATAAAGATGGACTTACTTCGGCCGTGCCGAAGTTCGTATATCCTTGCAGATTTTCTCTATATAATTCGCCAGAAGCATTGTTGTAAATTAAACATACCAAATTTACAAATTCAAAATTTTGAGCGTGCAAAAAAAATATTTTCATAAAGAATTTTTTTTTTGTACCGATTGTTCCTATAGCAGCTATATGATATAGTCGTCCGATTCTGAAAAAACTTGATTCAAGTATTAAGAAGTGTATTAAAATCACAAATATTAAATTTCGTTGCATTCGGTTGAAAAACAACAGAGTTATTGAGGATAAACCTTATTCATGACCGATCGTTCCTATGGGAGCTATATGATATAGTCGTCCGATCGGGATGATTCCGAGATATACAATGCCTGCAGCAAAAAGGAGCCTATGCTGAAAATCTCAGCTCTGTAGCTCTTATGGTCTCGGAGGAGAAGCTGTTGATCTAGACAGACGGACTGACGGACATGGTCATATCGACTCGGCTATTCATGCTGATCAAGAATATATATACTTTATATAGTCGGAGATGCTTCCTTCTGTGCGTTGCAAACTTCTGACCAAAATTAATATACCCTCTGCAAGGGTATAAATATATAATAAATAAGATTTCACATAATCATATTAGAAAATAACTCCATAGAATTACGTTATTTTTCTAAAGGAGGGGGATGTAGCATGTTGCAATCATAATATGAAGTGGAACATATTAATAATATAATTTAACATTTTGTTACTATATTTATTGTATACCATATTTATGTATACAACATTCAAGTGTCATGCCATGAGTGCATGGCACTGGATATTGCTGAGTCCGCAGAATGTACATGCGCGACCACTTAGTTCCCAAGCAATATGATACATCATCACTCTCTATTCTTATGTAAACATAAGCAGACCGCTCCTCTGCCGGCGTCACTGGCAGCGCAGCTACGCGGTCTTAGCTATAAGCGAATATTGTTAAAGAATTAAGATTCATTGAATAAATGTGACTCTAAAGGCAAAGATTTTCCTTTTGGATTTTTGGGCGGATAAGAATTACAAAACCAAAAGCATACAGAAACCCACATGAATGTTACTGGTGGAATCGTTTTCATTAAATACTACAGTAAGTCAAAGTTCAAATGTTGCCTATGCAACTTGAGGCATCACACATTGGTACATGTAGAGCCAACAAACAACTCTAATGTACAAATAAACACATCACATAGGACATCTGGAAACGAATTATCGTCCAACTCGAGGCAAGAGAAATTTGTACCAGTTGTCACAAATCCTCACACTTCTGAAATTAGTCGCAACATAACTACACACGCACTAGTACCTACAGTTTTGGCTACTGTGATCGACGCCTGGGGTTATAGGACTACCTGTCGGATGCTACTGGATACAGGGTCGTCAATTACATTGGCGATAGAAGCATTTATTCAAAGATACAACTTTATTCGACAACCTCTTCACATGCTGTGGAAATTACTGCGCTGATTATGAGTGCTCTAACGTCATCGATCCCTGCGCAAGGAATTAACACAAACTCAACGCTTTGGAAGCAGATTTGTCAGATGGAGCTGACAGACCCTTCGTTTTGTCGCCCGAATGGTATCGATGTGATACTGGGTTCGGATCAACTATGGAGTGTATATACAGGGGAACTCAAAACATTTGGTAAAGATAACCCTGTTGCAATTAATACAAAATTTGGTTGGATTATTGCAGGTTTTTATATCGCTGGCACAGACAGCTCACTGCCAGAGACTTCCTATCATGCTTATGAAAGCATTGACACCCTGGTTCGTTCTTTTTTGGAGATAGACAACGTTAAGCCATCCAGGGCTACGATTGAAGCAAGCGATCCAGTGGAGCAGCATTTTATTCGCACTCATACTCGCACGAGTATGAAGCACTAGAAAAACAATTTCGGAAAAACTCGAAATTTAAGCAACAATATGTGGAATTTATAGAGGACTATCTATACAAAGGACATACGGAACAACTTTCGCCTGCGCAGATTAATGAAGATCCTCACACATGCGTCTATTTAGCTCATCACGCTGTACTGAAACCTGGCAACACGACTATTAAGTGTCGAGTTCTTTTTACTTCTTTTTTTTCACTCAATGACCGTTTACATATAGGTCCGCCCATACAACGTGATTTACTTGGTGTTTGTCTACGATTTCGTCAACATCGCTTTGTGTAAAGATAAGAACACACCTTAGCAGCACTTCCGGCTACTGACAGTTACTTATGGATTAGCTTCATCACCGTTTCTAGCAGTTCATGTATTGAAACAACTCGCTGATGACTACAAATCTAATTATCCGCTAGCTGCAACTACTTTGTCAGGAGATGCATATGTTGATGATATTTCTACAGGATACGATTCAAGCGATAATCTAATCACACTCAAAGATGAGCTCATTCAAATGAGGATAAATGAAGGAAAATTTAGTTTGCATAAATGGAGTTCAAATTGCGATTCATTACTACAAACGTTGCCAAACGATATTTGTCAACATAACCCTTGCGTGCATGCAGAAACAATTGTAAAGATACTTTATGTGTCAATTTCACCATAAACGGAGACTCGAAAGTGCCAAACAAACGTAGCTTGTTATCAGACATTGCCAAATTATATGACCCTCTTGGTATTTATGCACCAACCAGGGTACTACTTAAAATTCTACTTCAGGAAAGTTGGATAAGTTCGTTGGAATGGGATGAACCTCTGCCGAATTCGTTATACTCTCGCTGGCAATTATTCGTGACGAGCTTTCTGCCCTTCAGAGCTATTCTATAACACGTTATATCGCCTTGCCAAATACGGAAATCGAACTGCATGGATTTGCTGATGCGTCTATACAAGCTTATGGAGCTGTGGTGTATAGTCGTGTTAAGGTTGGGAGCAACCATAAGGTTACTCTAGTCGCATCCAGAACATGGGTTGCCCTAATTAAACCGGTATCGAGTCCCCGATTGGAACTTCATGCAGCATATCTGCTGAGCAGACTGATGTCAATTATTAAACAAGCATTAACAATTCCTATTTCTAGCATTTCCTGTTGGACAGACTCGGAAATAGTTCTTCACTGGCTATCGGCTCCGCCTCG
Organism: Drosophila sturtevanti; assembly: GCA_018150375.1. Classification (NCBI taxonomy): domain Eukaryota; kingdom Metazoa; phylum Arthropoda; class Insecta; order Diptera; family Drosophilidae; genus Drosophila; species Drosophila sturtevanti. The sequence continues at coordinate 25,181 of JAECWJ010000305.1, forward strand.
TTCTTGGATCACTTTCGTGTGTAATCGAACGGCTGAAATTCTTGAGGAGTACGCACGGAGTTGTTGGCAACAACAATCGTTATCACTTCCTCGTGGATAGTCGTGTTTTCTTGAGCTCTTGCAATCACTTACTGTTTTCATCAATATAAAATCGCGATTAATTTAAATTCTTGTTCCCTCCTTTCATCGCTTTTGTTTGTTACTTACAAACGCAAAAACAAAACAATATTTAAAAATTATTCTTTCGCAAAGATTATATATCATTGTTGTTGCGCTTTTTTATATTTGCTTTTGATCTTGCGTTTGTAATCTTTACTGCTGCAAGTTGCTCTCGCGTTCTCGCCCACGCATTGATATTGCATGTGCAGTGTTTGTGGCTCTCCCGCTCTTTACCTTTTTCCTTTTGCTCGCGCTCTGATCTATTTTCTATCTCGCGTTATACGTGTGCGTGTTTTCTCTTAATTTCTTTCTTTTTTCTCTGCAAGTTTGACCCAAGTGTCGAATTTGCTCCAACTACTGAGTGAGTTTTTTCTTTGGCCTTTTATTTTATTCTTTACCAATTTACATTTTTATTTTTTTTTATTAATACTAAATTTTATATAATGTCTGTCTGCTCAAGCAAGAAATGTTTGAACCCCCTGCACCCCATAACGTATTTCTCTCATGTTGGCTGTGTGATAATGTCATGCATGTTAAATGTGCGGGCTATACAGCCAAGGTAAGGGATAGTTTGGAGCACGGAGGGGGGCTCAAATGGGGCTGTGACTCATGCCGAGAAGTTGAAATAGAAATGAGGGTTTTCATGAGGCAGACCAGGGAAGGATTCAAAAAACTGTCCACTGGTTTTCGTAAGCTCTCTGATGAGTTTAACGCTATGGAAGCAGAATTCAACAATTATAAGTTGTTGAATGAGTCTCCAAAGCGTAAGAAAACCAGTGCGCGGAATCCTTCCATGCATCTGCCTGTCCCCAATTTGAACTCGGCCAGAGCACCACAATCTCCATTGCTACAACCAAATCCACCGCAGCTTATTTCGTTTACTACTCCCGTTCCGCAAGGTGATCGGAAAGATGAGACTATTTCCATTTCTCCAGGAAATGGTCTCCTTTACAGGCGAAAAAAGCTGTAGTTTCCGATATGTCTGGGCATATATCCAACATAGGGAATATTGCCAATAGGGATCCTGTCAGAGGCCTACATACGGACACTCTGATTGAATCTGCTGCGGTTATAAATGCCGTGGTGGATCCCATGTCTGGTCTCCGTAGACCTCTAACAGGTGTTCCTCCGAAGAAACACATATTTGTTTCTAGGCTTGATCCCGAACATTCGTCGGATGACGTCTTAGCTTTCATTAAGACAAAAGTTCAAGCCAACAAAATATCGGTGGAAAAATTTAAATTTAATTATTCAAGAGAGATCTCTTCTTTTAAAATTAGTGTCCCGGTCGAACTGTTTGACTGTATTTGCAGTAACAGTTTCTGGCCGGATCACATTTTAGTTAAAGAGTACACGGCCAAAAAGAAAACTCGAGATCCGGTAAGGCTTTCTATCCCCGCCTCTTCAGCTTCTTCCGGACCATCAGCATCTGCTGGTGGTTCAAAAAACTAATTTCGTCCCTTTGTCTGGCCTATCAGAATGTAAGAGGACTTAAATCTAAGCTTCCTAGACTATATGTAGATAGTTTAGTATTTGATTTTAATATTTTAGCTTTTACAGAGACATGGTTAAAACCTGATATTAGCGATGCATCTGTTCTTTCTTCAAAATTTTCAATTTTTAGGCGTGATCGGACCAATCGCGTAGGTGGAGGAGTTTTGATAGCAGTTGACTCTACCTTACCCTCTGACATTATTCATTCTCCTGAATTTCAGGAAATTGAGTTTGTTGGTGTTAAGGTTAGACTCAAGTCGTTTTCCGCCTACGTAACATGTTCCTACATTCCGCCACAATCCGACATGTCAGTATATAACAAACATCTAGAGTCAATTCAATATGTTTCTTCTTTGCTATCAGATAGAGACATCTTAATTGCTCTTGGTGATTTTAATTTGCCTGAAATTCAATGGTCACCTTCAGATGAATCTGCTTCGTTGCTTCCTTCTTCGTCACATTTGATTATTGATGGCCTTTTTGAATTATCCTTGGCCCAGATAAACTCTGTCCGTAATAAGAATGGAAGATCTTTGGATCTGATATTTGTGATTGATTCTTCCAACTGCGTTGTTTCTAGAACTGACCCTCTAGTCCTCCCGGAAGATAAATTTCACCCCACTTTAGAATTGACTATTGATCTACCTTTTCGAGCACCAATTGTTGGTGTTAAGACAAAGCCTAGATCACGTAACTTTCATAAAGCCAACTTTCTTAAATTGAATGAGCTTATTCTTTCAACAGATTGGTCCCCTTTATACAATTGTTCAGACATGGATCTAGCTATTTCTATTTTTTACAATACTCTCGATTCGCTTCTTAGGGTTTGTGTCCCATGCAGGATGCCAGTGTTGTCTCATCGACCCCCTGGTTTTCTCGTGAGTTATCTAACTTAAAGAACGTGAAATCGAGATATTATAAAAAGTACAAGAAATCATGTCGTCCCTCTGATTTCGCTCGTTATATAGTCGCACGCTCGGATTTTATGAGGCTTAACACGCAATGTTATAAGATCTACCTTCAGCGTTGCAAATTTGAGTTCTCACAAAATCCGAAATTATTCTACAACTTTGTCAATTCTAAACGTAAGACGTCCGTCCTTCCATCCCGAATTTCTTTTGAAAATAATACAGCGGACACTGATCAAGAAATTGCTGATTTGTTTGCTGATTTTTTTAAAACAACTTATTCCTCCACGGAATATCGAGCGAATCTTTCGTATCCTTACCAGTTGAGAAAGTCTAATTGTATCTATAATCCTTTGATTGATGAAAGTTCGTTACTTAGCGTGCTTAATTTAGTAAAACCAGTGTACTCTCCTGGCCCCGATGGGATACCAGGCTGTGTACTCAGATTTTGCGCAGAGGCTCTATGTAAGCCAATTTTAAAACTTTTTGAATTGTCCGTTAACTCTTCAACTTTTCCATCTATTTGGAAGAAATCCTATATCATTCCTCTTTATAAGAATGGTAGGAAATCCGATGCAACGAACTATAGGGGTATCTCTAAATTGTCCGCTATTCCTAAAGCGTTTGAAAAGATAATTACTTCTCAATTGCAACATTTTTGTAGCTCTATTATTTCACCAACTCAGCATGGGTTTGTGAAACATAGATCTACAACCACTAACCTATTAGAATTTACATCTTTGACGATCGAAGGATTTAAGAATGCAAGGCAAACTGATGTCATTTACACTGATTTCAGTAAGGCTTTTGATTCTGTTAATCATGCGCTTCTTCTTCTTAAGTTAAGTAATATTGGCTTTCCAAGCCCTTTACTTGGTTGGATTCGAGAATATCTGACAAAAAGAACTCAAAAGGTTCTTTTCAAGTCCTCATATTCTAGGTCCATCCATGTGACTTCGGGAGTGCCTCAGGGCAGTCATCTGGGACCTTTGCTTTTCACATTATTCATAAACGATCTTCCCTCAGTCATAAATCACTCTCGAGTCTTTATGTACGCGGATGACGTTAAGATTTGTCTTAGTTTTAAGGACATGGCCTCCCCATTTCGGTTGCAATCTGACCTTCACAACTTCGAGTCTTGGTGTGGACTTAACTTGCTTAACCTCAACACTTCCAAATGTAGTGTATTAACTTTTTTCAGAAATACTCCACAGATTGTGACATATTTTCTTAATAATAGTCCTTTAAAACGCCTCGATGAGATAAATGACTTGGGTGTCCTTATGGACCGAAAGTTATCTTTTAAGTCTCATATTTCCACTACTGTCGGCAAAGCTATGGGAGTTCTTGGGTTTGTAAAAAAGATGGTCAAAGGAATTTAATGACCCTTACACAACCAAAATTCTCTTTACTTCATTGGTCCGTCCTATCCTTGAGTATGGATCTTGCATATGGGCACCTCAATATGATTCACACCAAGCAAGAATTGAATCTGTCCAAAAGCAGTTCCTACTCTTTGCTCTTCGTGGTCTGAACTGGGATCGCAATATCAATCTACCATCGTACTCTAGTAGACTTCTTTTACTTAACCTACCTTCTTTAACTAACCGTAGAGTAATGCTTGGCGTGATCTTCATCCACAAGCTCCTCAATGGTGATATAGACTCGCCTGAGCTATTGAGCCGCGTAGCTTTATCTGTTCCTTGTAGACCTACTAGAAATTTCATACCTCTATCACTTCCACGCTGTTCTACTAACTATGCTATGCATGAACCTTTTCGAGTCCTTTGTTCTGATTACAACCGCCTTTATAGTGTAATCAGTTCTGAGCTCTCTCTTCCTTTACTAAAAACTTCTATCTTATCTTATTTAGTTCGTAACTAGATGTAGAATTCGTTTATTTGTCTGTGTTTTGTGATCTTGTTCCCGCGTCTCGAGCCGTACGTTATGCGGTATGCGCCCCTCGGTCGGTTGGGCGGGAGGTGTGGGCACTTAGTGCACCCGTTGGGATTCGCGCGAAAAAAAAAAAAAAAAAAAAAAAAAACACGTACGTTCAGAACAGAACCCGGCGGATTGTATCTCACGAGGAATGTTACCTTCAAAACTTGCAGTATCAATTGTTGTGGACTGGACCGAATTGACTATCTTTTCATAATTCAATATGGCCATTAAGCAAACCTAAAACGATGCAGGTGAACAACGATACTGTTGAGAAGAGACTTATAGCACCGATAATTCTACATACTTCTGAGGAAGACGATTGGTGTGAAAAACTGGCAAACAAGATCTCTGAGTGGGTTCGACTACTGAGAGTTATTCGCTATTGCTATCGTTTCGTTAACCATTTACGTCAAATAAGGGTTTCGGAAGATCAGCCGCAAAGTATACATATTACAGCGTTGGAAATTCAACATGCCCGTAATTAACTGATAAAATACATTCAGCGTACGTTTTTTCGCAAGGATTTTGATGCTCTGACTAATCGGCGTCAATTTTCCGTTAAGTCGAGAGTCATTCGTTTAATGCCATTTTTGGACGAAGATGGACTGATGCGTGTTGGAGGACGCGTTGACCATTCCTCGTTAAGCTATAACGCCAAACATTCCATCATAATCCCGAAACAATCACCTGTTGCAGTACTATTACTTCGAGATCTACACACCAAAACTCTTCATGCTGGAATAGATGGCACTTTCAATCACTTACGACAACAGTATTGGATCTTTGGAGCTCGCAATATTGTTCGCAAAGTTGTTTTCCGATGCAAAGCATGTTTTATGCAAAAACGAGATACCAGTTCACAACTCATGGGAAATTTACCTGTACCTAGGGTATGCTGGGCCTATCGCCATTAAAAAATCAACAGGCAGGACACCCAAGTTTGGAAAGGCATGGTTCACAGTTTTTGTTTGTCTATCGACAAAGGCCATTCACTTAGAACTTGCAAGTGATCTAACATCAGCTGTATTTATCGCGGCTTTCCTACGGTTTTGGTCACATCGGGGACCAATCACTGACTTATACTCGGATAATGGAACTACCTTTCAAGGTGCTCATAATGAGATTACCGAGATGAGACAGCTAGTTCTCAGTCAAAGCCAAGACAAGGAGTTGGCAAATTTTGTCGCAGAACGCGGCATACAATTTCATTTCATACCCCCATTTGCACCTCATTTCGGAGGTATTTGGGAATCATGTGTGTGAAAAGGTAAAAGGTTCCACCTTGATATTTTCTTCTAAAAGATGATTCTT
>JAECWJ010000306.1:0-31563 GCA_018150375.1 Drosophila sturtevanti
ATTAATTAGGGTTGAGAAACTAACCTGAGAACAAGATCTGTAAGTCTTGTTTATGTATTCCGACATTATATGTAACTCCAAAGAATCTACATATAAGTCCCCTGAAAAAGAGTATTAAATCATATTAAAGATAAAACTAGAAAGATGGACTAACTTCGGCCGTGCCGAAGTTCGTATACCCTTGCAGATTTTCTCTATATAATTCACCAGAAGCATTACTGTAAATTATACATACCAAATATACAAATTCAAAATTTTGAGCTTAAAAAAAAATTTTATTCATAGAAAAAAAATTTTTTGCATAGAAAAATTTTTTTTGTACCGATTGTTCCTATAGCAGCTATATGATATAGTCGTCCGGTTCCGATAAAACTTGATTGAAGTATTAAGAAGTATATTAAACTCACATATATCAAATTTCGTGGCATTCAGTTAAAAAGCAACAGAGTTATTGAGGATAAACCTTATTTATGACCGATCGTTCCTATGGGAGCTATATGATATAGTCATCCGATCGGGATGATTCCGAGATATACAATGCCTGCAGCAAAAAGAAGCCCATGTTGAAAATTTCAGCTCTGTAGCTATTATGGTCTCGGAGGAGAAGCTGTTGATCCAGACAGACGGACATGGTCATATCGACTCGGCTATTCATGCTGATCAAGAATATATATACTTTATATTGTCGGAGATGCTTTCTTCTGTGCGTTGCAAACTTCTGACCAAAAATAAAATACCCTCTGCAAGGGTATAAAAATGACGCTCAACACCAATGCCTTTTAGAATCTCAAACACAGTTTGAGTCAAAAAAAAAAATTGTTCGCATAGGAAAGAAGAGTAGTGTTAAAAAGTACGGTATTCAAGCACTCGAGTTTTAAGCAAGAACAAACAATACGGTAATCCGAGAATACCCTGCCTTAAGAGTTTTGGTATTATGTCACTAGCAACTTTTCTGTACATCAATTTATTTGTAATTTTATTCGTATTTTTCTTGGTTTTCATTAGATTTAAGGAAAAGGAAGCGAACAATATTATATAAGTTAGTTTTTTTTTGAATATTTTAATTTTTGTCATCATAAACGCGGAAAAAATCAACAGCAAAGTGCATAAGGAAAGAAGAGTATATCTCCGGTTAAGTGAAGAAAAATTGATGAAGACAGACACTTTGAGCAGCCACCGCGTAAACGTCAAAGGGAGTTCACTTTCCACGGGCCTCGAGTTCACTTTCCGCTGTCATTAAGTAAGCAAAAGAAACTAACAAGGATATTAAGTTTAATATCAACAAGGATTCCCATTGGAAAGGAATAAGGATACTAGACCAGCTATAAACCAAGCTCCATTCAACAAGGAGGAGGGATACCACAATTCAGAAGACAACAAGGATATTAAGCAAGAATATCAACGGGGATCTATGCAACTAGGGTGAAGGATACTCCATCAGGGAAGACATAAACAAGGATATTGGACAGGAATATCAACAAGGATTTATTCCATCGGCAGAGCTGCAAGTATACAAGCACCAGCATACGCCAGCTATTGATAACCCCACAGGACGTATCGCTCGCTGGGCACTCGAGTTGCAGCAGTATGACTCCGTTATTCAATATCGACGTTATATTGTTATATTCCTTTACATAGTTGGAACTAGTTTTATTTTAGCATCTTTACTGCGCACCACTGCCGAGGCTCAATCACAAACGATCAACGCTTCGCACGCACATAGACACACGCCGAAGTTACGGTAAAGACAGAAGCTACGCATGCCGACATACTGTCGACAAAATACACATGCGTCTATGCAGCCAGCTTTTTGAGCCAACTGTAGGCATCACAGACATAGACGCTGCGTAGATACAGTAGCGAGCACATGCGGATACATGTTTCGATACTGTTACTATGAGTGCCTGTAAAACCAAAAAAAGTGCACTAGCCGATTCCAAATTTTTAACAAAAATCCATTAATAATATATAAAACGAAAAAAAAAAAAAAATAATTCATTAGCTCGAACAATTGAGAATTGAGATATGTAGTCCAAAATCATTCGGCTTTAATCACACTATAAATGAACCTGGGCATACTCTCCACCAAATTTTCTATCAGTCCATGCGATAGAGTGCTCTATTGCACCTGGACTTTACTCCAAAGCTCCATTGTCCATTGTCCTAAGCGGAGTATCGTAGCGCGACAGTTGTTTCTATAGCAGATCCCATAGGTTTTCGATCGGATGTAAATCTGGGCTTTGAGCCGGCCATTGCATCTTCAGAAAATGAAGATGCAATGCGTATATCGTGTATCGGATCGCCGTCCTGTTAGAAAATGACTTCGCTGTCTGAAATCAGGAAGACTGGATTCCAAAATCTTCCTTCAAGTTGTTGCTTCCTTGAATAAAACAGTAAGTGAGTGAATAGCATGCCGGACGCTTCGCAGGATTGGTCAAACAGCTGCTATTAAGCAACAGAAACCCGCGCTGTCAGCGAAGAATGTTGCAGCACGGCTTAAACTCTGCTAGGAACACTGGAATTAGAGTGTAGTAATTGGAAGAGGGCGATTTGGTCAGATGAGACCAAAACCAATAGATTCCAATGGGATGAAAACCAGTATTACTGGCCATCGCCCTCATGAGAAGCTTCAAAAACACCAAGTCAACATCGAGGAGGCGACTTGGTGGTTTGAGGGTGGTTCACCTGGTGGAGCATCGGTCCATTGGTCCGAAAAAGTGGGATAAGTGAGCTCAAGTGGTCTATAGTGGGGATAACTTTAAGTAAACCAATATCCGGGTGACACCCTAATTGATTGACGAGAAGATTCCGCACTGATCACGGATACAGATACTTTCGGTTGAATCAATCTCCCGGTATCACCCTAGTTGATTTAAAGGAGATTCACTATCCAGTGAAGTTTAGTATTTGTTGTTATGTTGGTTACCCTTTAAATTCCTACTGTTACTAACCCGTCCCACTAGATGTATATACAAATATATATTGTAAGGAAGTTTTCCGGCCGGGGTAAATATCTCAGTCTTCCCAGGACCTTTATATTACAGAACATTTAAAATACAATACCGAGACCGGAAACTTGTATATCTATATATATCTATATATAAATATATATATAAATATATTTGTGAGTTAAGCTGTAGTACTCAACTGAGTTTTATTTAAATAGGTAAAAAAAAGTTAATTTTCAAAAAATGCAACTTATTATATACGGCGTGGTTTTTTCTGCTGCTGGTCTTCTTTTCCGCTTATTTCTCTCTTAGGTTGCCAGATTACTCCTTGCCATGACCTCTGTCGTTGCCACCTCCGCTATCGTCTCTTACATATATATATATATATATATATATATATCTATAGATATCTATAGATATCTATATATACCTATATATCTGCATACAGCTATATAGAACTATATATATCTATATATAACTATATAAAAATATAAATATTTGTATTAAAAATATAAATATTCTTGTGCATCACATTATAAACTGCCTTAAATTCTCGCTTTTTGTTTGTTGTTAAGCGTAAAACCAAAGCTATTTTACTATTTGCTTTTCAACTAACAACAAAACCGAAAGAATTTTGTTGTTTATGAATATTCTTTGATTTTTGTGTCCGCTTTATTTTGCATGCACTCGCGCTATTCCGCTTATTTTTGTGTTGAGTTGTTTGTGTGCTGCCTTGTTCTCTTGCTCTCTAATTTGGTTTTTTTTCTTTCTTATGTATTGCCAGTGATAGCGCCCGTTATTCTCGCATCGTTTGATCTCGCGTTCGGGATCTAAGTTAGTCTTGCGCGCTCTTTAATTTATTAACTCTTCTCTTTCTTTTTGAGTGTAAATTGTAGCAGCTTAACCCTTGTGTTAACTTTGGGTTCGTATATAAAAAAATAAATCTCTTTAATTCTTTTATTCTATCTTCTTATATATAAAAATGAAGCCCGTTTTTTCTGGTCATCGCATCACGCGTGAATGGCTGGAACGATTTCACTAATTCTTTTTTTGTTGTATTTGTTATTATTAGGAGAAGGTTCTTACATTAAAAAATATTAAGAAAATCTCTCATGCCATGTTTTATACGCATATTATCTTTAAATTTTTGGCAAGACAACACGAAATACAAGAACATCTGATTTTCTAAATGTGACCATCTGCTTCGTGTGGCCGTAGTCGTTTTCCTTGGTCACGGCATTACGCGTGAACCAATGGATTGATTTCACTTATTCTTTTTTTGTTGTATTTGTTATTATTAGGAGATGTATTTGTTATTATTAGGAGAAGGTTTTTACGGAAAAAAATATTAAGAAAATCTCTCATACCATGTTTTATACGCATATTATCTTTAAATTTTTGGCAAGACAATACGAAATACAAGAACATCTGATCTGCTAAATGTGACCATCTGTTTGGTGTGGCCGTAGCGACGTTATAAAAAACTGATCTGTTTACAGAAATCAGTTTGAGTCAAATAAAGAAAAAGCTCGATTTGAAATCCACAGAAACTTATTCATAAAAAAAGTATTTGCAGTTGGATTTTCGTTTTTAATAATTCCACCAACCAGACGTACATACAAGCTTAGAACCGCAGTCAAAGAAATATAAAAGCGAATCAAACTGATGAGCAACGCGAAGCGCGAAATGAACTTGAACGGAATCGATATGAAGATAGAAATTTTGTGTTTAATCTCAAAGAGCTTCATTCAGTTATAATGTGGCAATTAATTACAGTTCAGCGAAAATTGTTGCTATTGGTCAAATGAGTTAATTTTTAAATATATATAGATATATTTTGTTTTTTATTTCATTAAAAATTAGTAAAGTCATTTTCAGGTATAGCGAGACCAGGGCATTATGGATACATTTTTATAGGGAGGATTCAGTTCAAATTGAATATGTACTCATACCTAAGATAGGTCAGCTGTACAAAATAAAGTAGTGCATCATTGCAACGCTAAGGCGGTACGAAGTTCGTCAGCTAGTTATTAATATTAATGAAAAATCATAAGAGTTTTTATGATTATTTTTAAGTTTAATTGCACTGTTCGGACTTCGTTTTTCTACGGAAAGAATACCGAACGAAAAAAATGTCACCTGGCGATCGCTTTAAGCTTTACTTTTCGACCATATTTCATTTTTAATTTCTTAAACCTAAGTTGGCGAAGCAGGTCGAATTCGCTCCAATGCTGTTCGATCCCGCCTCCGTCCAATTGCAACATCCGCTCGTGCCACTTGGCCCGCGTTTGCAGCCCTAACACATACTCCCGGGACCATCGCTGCCAGAACGCCCGCTTGAGCGACGAGACAGCTCGCCATCGGTGCAGCAGTGCCCTTAAGGGCCCTCCGATCAGCAAGTGCCCGGGTGTTATGGCATCGCCGTCGTTTGTATCCTGACTGACTGCTCCCAGAGGCCTGGAGTTGAGTGTGGCCTCGACTACTACCAGAACCGTTTCCAGCTCTTCTGCCATGAGTCTGGCGTTGTTCATCGTCCGTAGGAGTAGGTGCTTTGCAGACTTGACACCAGCCTCCCATAGTCCTCCGAAGTGCGGCGCTCTTGGCGGTATGAACGCAAATTCGCATCCTCTTGTTGACGCGAATTCCCGTACTGCGTCCACCTCGCTTTCGATCTTGTGCCGAAGATCCTCCAGCTCCCGACTCGCTCCGACGAAGTTCGTTGCGTTGTCGCAGTGGACTACTTGCGGCACTCCTCTCCGGCCGATCAACCTTTGGAAAGCCATAAGAAAGGTATTAGTGCTTCAATCGGGCACTAATTCCAAATGAACCGCTTTGGAAAAAAACAAACGAAAAGTGCGATATAAGTCTTATATGGAGGCCTTCCTCGAACTCTCAATGTTGTATATACTGGGCCACAAAAATCAACGCCGCAAATGCTGAATGGGCGGAGCTGTCTCACTCTGTCTGCAGGCAAGTTTCCCATGATTTGGTTCATCGAGCGTGGCTTGCACTTAAAATATAAGATACAAGATCTCACTGTTTGTCTGCAGACTTCTTGATCGTTAATAATCCACAGCTGCTCACGCAGGTGACTCACTAGAGCTCTTGGGCCAACATGACAATTCGATAAATGTAGGTGACAGACATAGCTTCGCACGAATTGCGAGCGTTTCGATGAAATGAGCGGAAATTTCGCATCATATGAAATAGGAGCGTTTACATGTCGCCCTCCGACTCTCAACAACGAAAATGAGTACCACGAACCAGTGTATTCGTGCAGAAATGGAGTCAGACCTTGAAGTTTTTGACCAACTCTGGCGCTCTTACGAATTTTTCCTATATCTTCTCGGAATTCTTTATTTTGAAGTATTTCAACAATTTTGTGAAATGCTTCTTTTCGCTCTAAAGATGATGGAATTACATCATCGAATATGGTCGATTTATTTTTACATCTACAGATGAAACGGAACACATAACAGAACACTCTTATTAATTTTGTATGTGACGAATAAGCTTTGATGGTCTCAATTAGCGGATTCTCGTTAACTACCAGGGTCAGCACGACAGCTGATTTCCGCACTTCCAAGTTACGCATTTCGTCCGATAGTTGGACATGCTGATTGACTGGCCAATCGCTTTGCGGTTGTACGAGAAACCCAGGTCCTGATAACCAAATCGTATCAACTAGTTCGTCAACATTACAACCACGAGACACAATGTCTGCTGGGTTCTGTTTTGTTGGTACATGTCGCCATGATACGTTCTCTGACCATTCTTGAACTTCAGCCACCCTGTTCGACACGAACGTTGCCAACGACGAAGGGTGTGACTTTATCCAATGAAGAGTTATTTCCGAATCGGACCAAAGAAAAATACGCTCAACTGGTACCCTGATCAGATCAATTCGGTGACAAAGGTCTGCGAGAAGGTGAGCGGCACACAGCTCAAGTCTTGGGAGTGTTTTGGTTTTGAGGGGCGCTACTTTTGACTTCGAAGTTAGCAGCGAATTGCGAAAACCTTCCGCAGTTTTTACACGAACGTATATACAACAACCATATGCTCTCATTGAGGCATCGGCGAAACCATGAATCTCTATCGGTGAATTAGCGTCTGTGTTGACGAATCGTGGAATCTGAATGGTATTTATATTTAATAAGGTTGACTTCAATTCATTCCATGCTGTATCCAAATTCATTGGAATCGATTTGTCCCAGTCAAGACCCTTCAGCCACAGCTCCTGCATTAGGATCTTTCCTTTAATAATTAAAGGACTTAACAGGCCAAGTGGATCAAACAAACGAGATGTCACCGTGAGAATGTTCCGCTTTGTGGCTCGGAGACCCATAAATGAGTCGTCGATTTGGAATTGGGAGATGTCTTCCCTAGGCAACCAGAAAACACCAAGTGTTTTGGTCGACGAAGATTCTAAGATTGTTATCGGCGTCGCTGTGCTAAAGGATGCGGAGACTTCAGGACTGTTCGAGAACCATTTGGTCAACTCAAACCCTGAGACACTTCAGACTTAATTGTCAAAAGATCCTCGACGCAACCAGCACCATTCAACATGTCATCGACATCATTAGCAACGTCAAATGACCTCCCAAACGCATTGCGATTCGATTTGAATGGCAGCTTCACCTGAATACGACCAGATGGTAAAATTTGCAAGTTTTTGGCGAAATGTTTTTCGCACAGCTGATGAGCAGGAGATGAAATTTTTATGGGGGAAGGCAGATCTTCGATAGTCCAAAATTTCTGCAAGGTCTTGTCAATTGAGCTTAAGACTTCGTTTTGTTAACTCAAATTGACTGTCCTCTTCTGAATTTCCCCAATACCAGAAGGGTACCGCCCGGATACAACCCATCCGAATATTGTTTTCTGAAGGGTTGGAAGTCCTTGACCTTGCCTTATTTGACCAATTGATAAAAGGTCGTAGAATACATCTGCTCCGATGAGCATATCGATTTTTTGTGGGTTATAAAAAGAGGTAGGCAGAGGCAGTTGCAAGAATCACACTCTATGGAGCCGTCACATGCATAACATGTGAGGTAGAAGGTAGATCTTGTGGAGGTGGTGGTATCGCTCGACCACTGCTGACTGTGTATATTTGAAGCAACGTATGGTGCGACTTGCTGCATACACGACACTTTTTCGCTGTGCATTTAGCGACAGCGTGACCCTTCCGAAGACAGTTAATACAAAGCGGAGCTGATTTTGGGAAATCGAAACGTTGTTTCACTGATAACGCTGAGTATGACGGACAACTGGATATTACATGGTCTTCGGAATTACAATACGAACATTTTGAGGTCTTCTCATTAACTTTTTTATTTGCCACAAAACACGAAAATGTGCTACGATTGTGCTGCTTCGTGGAAACTGGTTTGGACTCTGGTCTTACGAGATCTAGCGAATGCTTCGCTGATTCTTCAGCCGACATATGTTGATTAAGCGTTGTCTCGCATTCCTTCCACGAAGGTATCGTAGCATAATCGAGCTGCTCTTCCCATTTACGCTTCGTCTGTGAATCGACCTTGTTCATAACTAAGTGAATTAGAATGGCATTTAAAATCATTTTTCGTCTCCAATAGACAACAGAGAGCCATAAATTGCCGAAACCGTGTCGACAAGGCTTCTCAAAGCTGCAGCCGACGGATGTGCCATTTTAGGGAGGCTGAACAGCGCGGAAATATTTTTCATGAAAATGAGGCAATCGTTGTCATATACCTTTTTTAGGTTAAGGATCGCCTTATCATAATTGTCTTCTGAGACTTGAAACGCTTTGACAGTTTCTAGCGCGAGATTAAATAGTTAAACTTTTCAATTTTGGAATTGAGACGTTCGTATGAACAAGGGTTTCGAACAGTGACATAAAATTTTTAAACTCTGAGTATTTGCCACTAAATTTAGGCAGTTGCAAACTCGGAAGACGAGGCGGAGTTGTTCCTACGGACTTGGTTTCTACAGGCGTGCTGGCATCGGACGATCTTTTTAATGCGGACTTAAGTTGTGCTTTTGTGAATACACAACTCTTCCAACTCGGACCTGTACTCGTCATCGGAATCGAACGTTTCTACTCGAGTCTGTCGAGCGGTGTCGATGTTCGTACTCAACATTTCCAATCGACATTCCAACTCTGTGACTTGAAGCGAAATACTTTCATCTCTAAATTGGTCACTTACGCGTTTGATGCTTTTGACGCATTGAGCTCGTCTTTTCTTTGCATCTTCAAAATCTTTGCCATTGCTATTGGATGATTCAATTTATCGGACGAACTCAGGCCAATTATACTACTTGCAAAGTATTATTTATTTATTTTTTTTTTTTAAGTGAATATATTTGTAAATTGTTTTGAATTTTAGATTTTTTTTTTTTTTAAATATATTTCGAGCGAAAGAATTTTTATTGATGACACAAAAAAAAAAAAAAAAAAAAAATATAATGTCAATCCGAGAAGATATGCAGGGTATTTTTAATGAACTGTATGAAAAAATTATATACCCTGCTAATTTGCCAACATATAGGGTATTTTGGCAAACGATACGGAAAAAATATATACCCCACAAATTTAGTTGGTTTCTAGGGTAGTGCGTAACCAGCTGTAAGCGCGCCAACCACTGTACGCAACAACAACACAACGACGAAGACGACAAAACGAAATAGAAATTCCGTTGTGTGGATATGTATGTATGTGTGTGTGCGCTGCAGACCAACTAAACGGTAAGCATGTAATGCAGATTGGGTGAGAGGGGGTACTGAGGGGCGAAGAGCGAATTTTTGCGCTTGGCAACAAGAAAAGAAATTTAACTTGCTACCAAACACCGACAAATAATTTTGTGGTATTACTTTACCACAAAATTAGAATCTTACGATTCGAAATTCGCTGATCAGCAATGCAATAATTTAAATTTTTTAATACACTAAAGAGAAGCAGTTCATTTGTTAGTATACATATGTGAATGTATATTTATGTATGTGTATATATAAAAAATGCATGCAAATGTTATGTTAAGCTCAACTACTTCTGTGCTAGAAATTGAAAGTGTGTGCTCAAGATGGCCAGCACAATTACCAAAGAGAACTTCTCGATTTGGGCCCTTTCAATTTTTAGCACTTTACCTTGGAGTTTTGACCTTCGCTTCGGAATCAACTTTCCTTAAATCCGACATCGATGGATTATGGGGATGACGACCACTCCAAAATTCTTCCAAATTTTTTTTTATGTATTTCGCGACAGACGCGGGATAAATTTTTTTTATGTTTATGTTTTGTTAATTTCCCGAAGCGGCGTGTAGCTTAACTGTGAATTATATGGTCTTTTTCTTTCCGTTTTGTTTTTAGAAATATATGTACATATATGTATGTATATATGTATATATGTATATATTAAATGTCATAACCTTACACCTTTGCAGTGTTTAAATTCAAACGATTGTGTTGACACCAACACTGTAAATTGTTACGATTACAGGCTGAGAATCGACTGGACGAAAACATATGTTTGAAACAAAGGCATAGCTTAACATCGTCAGCATACATTAGCACTCGAGAATGTAGCATGACGGAGGGAAGATCGTTGGTAAAGAGGGTAAAGAGCAACGGACCCAGATGACTCCCCTGAGGCACCACGGATGGCACATTGATGCGTTTCGAATAAGAAGACTTAAAAAGAACTTTCTGTTTTCTGTTTGTTAGGTACTCACGAATCCAACTCAGTAATGAAGTTGGAAATCCAATTTCGTTGAGCTTAAAAAGTAGTAACTTATGGTTAACAGAGTCAAAAGCTTTACTGAAGTCAGTATATATGATATCAGTTTGCTTGGCTTCTTCAAATCCTTTGATGGTTAATGATGTAAATTCTAAAAGGTTAGTGGTCGTAGATCTACGTTTCACAAAACCATGCTGTGTGGGTGAAACTATAGATTTACAGAAATGTTGCAACTGAGAAGTTATTATTATCTTAAAAGCTTTTGGAATCGCGGACAATTTGAAAATACCCGTTTAATTTGACACATTGGACTTTTTACCATTTTTGTGGAGAGGAATGATAAAAGATTCCTTCCACATAATCGGGAAAGAGAACTTTTCAACAGACAAGGAGAATAACTTGTGAATAGGCTTGCATAAAGCATCAACACAAAATCTTATTACAATCCAAGAATCAGGACCCGGTGAGTACACAGGTTTAATTAACTTAAGCACGCTAAGAAGCGTACTTTCATCGAAGAAAGGATTGAAGATACCATTAGACCTGTTTAACTGGTAAGGATACGAAAGGTTCCCAGTATATTCTGATGAGGAATAAGTTGTTTTGAAAAAAATCATCAAACATATCGGCAATGGCCTGATCAGTGTCAGATGTCTTATTTTCAAAACTTAAACGGGATGAGATTATGGATGTCTTACGTTAAGTATTGACAAAGTTAAAAAACTGCTTAGCATCATGTGAAAAATCACAAGAGTTTTTATGATTTTGATTATGTATAGTAACTGATTTAAATTCGGGACTTCGTTTATGTGCGAGGAAAGAAAAAAAGACGGAATAAATTGTTGCTTGCGATCGGATTAGAAGTTATTTTTCGACTATATTTTCATTTTCTTTTCTTAAACTTAAGTCGGCGAAGCGGGTCGAATTCGCTTCAATGCAGTTCGATCCCGCCTGCCTCTAACTCCAACATCGAACATTTAACATGACAACACAGAACATCCACATAGCGCTCATCTGCGCGTATACCGGCCCCCTTGGAGGGCTTCAGGCCTTCAAAGAACTGGCAGTGGTGCCAGCTTGTGGATCGCTCTTCTGTAAGTTGCGCCTCCGGTCGTATTTACGACTGCCCGACTCTTGTGGCCACCACTCGGCCTGTCATCCACTGTTGAATTGGTAGATTGTCCTCTGCGACGAGGACGAGATCTCCCACGCCGATGTTGGGCCTCCGCTCGTGCCACTTGGCCCGCGTTTGCAGCCCTAGCATATACTCCCGGGACCTGGGACCGCTGCCAGAACGCCCGCGAACGAGGCAGCTCGCCATCGCTTTAAGCAGCCGCTGAGACTCTCCTGGTCCGGAGTCCCGTGGTGCAGCAGTGCCCTTAAGGGCCCTCCTAACAGTAAGTGCCCGGGAGTTATGGCCTCGCCGTCGTTTGGATCCTGGCTGACCGCTCCCAGAGGCCTGGAGTTGAGTGTGGCTTTGACTGCCACCAGCACCGTTTCCAGCTCTTCTGCCGTGAGACTTGCGTTGGCCATCGTCCGTAGGAGTAGGTGCTTTGCAGACTTGACACTAGCCTCCCATAGTCCTCCGAAGTGCGGCGCTCTTGGCGGTATGAACGCAAATTCGCATCCTCTTGTTGACGCGAATTCCCGCACTGCGTCCACCTCGCTTTCGATCTTGTGCCGAAGATCCTCGAGCTCCCGACTCGCTCCGGCGAAGTTCGTTGCGTTGTCGCAGTGGACTGCTTGCGGCACTCCTCTCCGGCCGATGAACCTTTGGAAAGCCATTAGAAAGTGCTTAAATCGCACACTAGTTCCAAATGAACCGCTTTGGAAGAAAAACAAACGAAAAGTGCGATATAAGTCTTATATGGAGGCCTTCCTCGAATTCTCAATGTTGTATGTACTGGGCCACAAAAATCAATGGGCGGAGCTGTCTCACTCTGTCTGCAGGCAAGTTTCCCATGATTTGGTTCATCAAGCGTGGCTTGTACTTAAAACATAAGATACAAGATCTCACTGTTTGTCTGCAGACTTCTTGATCGTTAATAATCCACAGCTGCTCACGCAGGTGACTCACTAGAGCTCTTGGGCCAACATGACAATTCGATAAATGTAGGTGACAGACATAGCTTCACACGAATTGCGAGCGTTTCGATAAAATGAGCGGAAATTTCGCATCATATGAAATAGGAGCGTTTACATGTCGCCCTCCGACTCTCAACAACGAAAATGAGTACCACGAACCAGTGTATTCGTGCAGAAATGGAGTCAGACCTTGAAGTTTTTGAACAACTCTGGCGCTCGAATTTTTCCTATATCTTCTCGGAATTCTTTATTTTGAAGTATTTCAACAATTTTGTGAAATGCTTCTTTTCGCTCTAAAGATGATGGAATTACATCATCGAATATGGTCGATTTATTTTTACATCTACAGATGAAACGGAACACATAACAGAACACTCTTATTAATTTTGTATGTGACGAATAAGCTTTGATGGTCTCAATTAGCGGATTCTCGTTAACTACCAGGGTCAGCACGACAGCTGATTTCCGCACTTCCAAGTTACGCATTTCGTCCGATAGTTGGACATGCTGATTGACTGGCCAATCGCTTTGCGGTTGTACGAGAAACCCAGGTCCTGATAACCAAATCGTATCAACTAGTTCGTCAACATTACAACCACGAGACACAATGTCTGCTGGGTTCTGTTTTGTTGGTACATGTCGCCATGATACGTTCTCTGACCATTCTTGAACTTCAGCCACCCTGTTCGACACGAACGTTGCCAACGACGAAGGGTGTGACTTTATCCAATGAAGAGTTATTTCCGAATCGGACCAAAGAAAAATACGCTCAACTGGTACCCTGATCAGATCAATTCGGTGACAAAGGTCTGCGAGAAGGTGAGCGGCACACAGCTCAAGTCTTGGGAGTGTTTTGGTTTTGAGGGGCGCTACTTTTGACTTCGAAGTTAGCAGCGAATTGCGAAAACCTTCCGCAGTTTTTACACGAACGTATATACAACAACCATATGCTCTCATTGAGGCATCGGCGAAACCATGAATCTCTATCGGTGAATTAGCGTCTGTGTTGACGAATCGTGGAATCTGAATGGTATTTATATTTAATAAGGTTGACTTCAATTCATTCCATGCTGTATCCAAATTCATTGGAATCGATTTGTCCCAGTCAAGACCCTTCAGCCACAGCTCCTGCATTAGGATCTTTCCTTTAATAATTAAAGGACTTAACAGGCCAAGTGGATCAAACAAACGAGATGTCACCGTGAGAATGTTCCGCTTTGTGGCTCGGAGACCCATAAATGAGTCGTCGATTTGGAATTGGGAGATGTCTTCCCTAGGCAACCAGAAAACACCAAGTGTTTTGGTCGACGAAGATTCTAAGATTGTTATCGGCGTCGCTGTGCTAAAGGATGCGGAGACTTCAGGACTGTTCGAGAACCATTTGGTCAACTCAAACCCTGAGACACTTCAGACTTAATTGTCAAAAGATCCTCGACGCAACCAGCACCATTCAACATGTCATCGACATCATTAGCAACGTCAAATGACCTCCCAAACGCATTGCGATTCGATTTGAATGGCAGCTTCACCTGAATACGACCAGATGGTAAAATTTGCAAGTTTTTGGCGAAATGTTTTTCGCACAGCTGATGAGCAGGAGATGAAATTTTTATGGGGGAAGGCAGATCTTCGATAGTCCAAAATTTCTGCAAGGTCTTGTCAATTGAGCTTAAGACTTCGTTTTGTTAACTCAAATTGACTGTCCTCTTCTGAATTTCCCCAATACCAGAAGGGTACCGCCCGGATACAACCCATCCGAATATTGTTTTCTGAAGGGTTGGAAGTCCTTGACCTTGCCTTATTTGACCAATTGATAAAAGGTCGTAGAATACATCTGCTCCGATGAGCATATCGATTTTTTGTGGGTTATAAAAAAGAGGTAGGCAGAGGCAGTTGCAAGAATCACACTCTATGGAGCCGTCACATGCATAACATGTGAGGTAGAAGGTAGATCTTGTGGAGGTGGTGGTATCGCTCGACCACTGCTGACTGTGTATATTTGAAGCAACGTATGGTGCGACTTGCTGCATACACGACACTTTTTCGCTGTGCATTTAGCGACAGCGTGACCCTTCCGAAGACAGTTAATACAAAGCGGAGCTGATTTTGGGAAATCGAAACGTTGTTTCACTGATAACGCTGAGTATGACGGACAACTGGATATTACATGGTCTTCGGAATTACAATACGAACATTTTGAGGTCTTCTCATTAACTTTTTTATTTGCCACAAAACACGAAAATGTGCTACGATTGTGCTGCTTCGTGGAAACTGGTTTGGACTCTGGTCTTACGAGATCTAGCGAATGCTTCGCTGATTCTTCAGCCGACATATGTTGATTAAGCGTTGTCTCGCATTCCTTCCACGAAGGTATCGTAGCATAATCGAGCTGCTCTTCCCATTTACGCTTCGTCTGTGAATCGACCTTGTTCATAACTAAGTGAATTAGAATGGCATTTAAAATCATTTTTCGTCTCCAATAGACAACAGAGAGCCATAAATTGCCGAAACCGTGTCGACAAGGCTTCTCAAAGCTGCAGCCGACGGATGTGCCATTTTAGGGAGGCTGAACAGCGCGGAAATATTTTTCATGAAAATGAGGCAATCGTTGTCATATACCTTTTTAGGTTAAGGATCGCCTTATCATAATTGTCTTCTGAGACTTGAAACGCTTTGACAGTTTCTAGCGCGAGATTAAATAGTTAAACTTTTCAATTTTTGGAATTGAGACGTTCGTATGAACAAGGGTTTCGAACAGTGACATAAAATTTTTAAACTCTGAGTATTTGCCACTAAATTTAGGCAGTTGCAAACTCGGAAGACGAGGCGGAGTTGTTCCTACGGACTTGGTTTCTACAGGCGTGCTGGCATCGGACGATCTTTTTAATGCGGACTTAAGTTGTGCTTTTGTGAATACACAACTCTTCCAACTCGGACCTGTACTCGTCATCGGAATCGAACGTTTCTACTCGAGTCTGTCGAGCGGTGTCGATGTTCGTACTCAACATTTCCAATCGACATTCCAACTCTGTGACTTGAAGCGAAATACTTTCATCTCTAAATTGGTCACTTACGCGTTTGATGCTTTTGACGCATTGAGCTCGTCTTTTCTTTGCATCTTCAAAATCTTTGCCATTGCTATTGGATGATTCAATTTATCGGACGAACTCAGGCCAATTATACTACTTGCAAAGTATTATTTATTTATTTTTTTTTTTTTTAAGTGAATATATTTGTAAATTGTTTTGAATTTTAGATTTTTTTTTTTTTTTTAAATATATTTCGAGCGAAAGAATTTTTATTGATGACACAAAAAAAAAAAAAAAATAAAAAATATAATGTCAATCCGAGAAGATATGCAGGGTATTTTTAATGAACTGTATGAAAAAATTATATACCCTGCTAATTTGCCAACATATAGGGTATTTTGGCAAACGATACGGAAAAAATATATACCCCACAAATTTAGTTGGTTTCTAGGGTAGTGCGTAACCAGCTGTAAGCGCGCCAACCACTGTACGCAACAACAACACAACGACGAAGACGACAAAACGAAATAGAAATTCCGTTGTGTGGATATGTATGTATGTGTGTGTGCGCTGCAGACCAACTAAACGGTAAGCATGTAATGCAGATTGGGTGAGAGGGGGTACTGAGGGGCGAAGAGCGAATTTTTGCGCTTGGCAACAAGAAAAGAAATTTAACTTGCTACCAAACACCGACAAATAATTTTGTGGTATTACTTTACCACAAAATTAGAATCTTACGATTCGAAATTCGCTGATCAGCAATGCAATAATTTAAATTTTTTAATACACTAAAGAGAAGCAGTTCATTTGTTAGTATACATATGTGAATGTATATTTATGTATGTGTATATATAAAAAATGCATGCAAATGTTATGTTAAGCTCAACTACTTCTGTGCTAGAAATTGAAAGTGTGTGCTCAAGATGGCCAGCACAATTACCAAAGAGAACTTCTCGATTTGGGCCCTTTCAATTTTTAGCACTTTACCTTGGAGTTTTGACCTTCGCTTCGGAATCAACTTTCCTTAAATCCGACATCGATGGATTATGGGGATGACGACCACTCCAAAATTCTTCCAAATTTTTTTTTATGTATTTCGCGACAGACGCGGGATAAATTTTTTTTATGTTTATGTTTTGTTAATTTCCCGAAGCGGCGTGTAGCTTAACTGTGAATTATATGGTCTTTTTCTTTCCGTTTTGTTTTTAGAAATATATGTACATATATGTATGTATATATGTATATATGTATATATTAAATGTCATAACCTTACACTTTGCAGTGTTTAAATTCAAACGATTGTGTTGACACCAACACTGTAAATTGTTACGATTACAGGCTGAGAATCGACTGGACGAAAACATATGTTTGAAACAAAGGCATAGCTTAACATCGTCAGCATACATTAGCACTCGAGAATGTAGCATGACGGAGGGAAGATCGTTGGTAAAGAGGGTAAAGAGCAACGGACCCAGATGACTCCCCTGAGGCACCACGGATGGCACATTGATGCGTTTCGAATAAGAAGACTTAAAAAGAACTTTCTGTTTTCTGTTTGTTAGGTACTCACGAATCCAACTCAGTAATGAAGTTGGAAATCCAATTTCGTTGAGCTTAAAAAGTAGTAACTTATGGTTAACAGAGTCAAAAGCTTTACTGAAGTCAGTATATATGATATCAGTTTGCTTGGCTTCTTCAAATCCTTTGATGGTTAATGATGTAAATTCTAAAAGGTTAGTGGTCGTAGATCTACGTTTCACAAAACCATGCTGTGTGGGTGAAACTATAGATTTACAGAAATGTTGCAACTGAGAAGTTATTATTATCTTAAAAGCTTTTGGAATCGCGGACAATTTGAAAATACCCGTTTAATTTGACACATTGGACTTTTTACCATTTTTGTGGAGAGGAATGATAAAAGATTCCTTCCACATAATCGGGAAAGAGAACTTTTCAACAGACAAGGAGAATAACTTGTGAATAGGCTTGCATAAAGCATCAACACAAAATCTTATTACAATCCAAGAATCAGGACCCGGTGAGTACACAGGTTTAATTAACTTAAGCACGCTAAGAAGCGTACTTTCATCGAAGAAAGGATTGAAGATACCATTAGACCTGTTTAACTGGTAAGGATACGAAAGGTTCCCAGTATATTCTGATGAGGAATAAGTTGTTTTGAAAAAATCATCAAACATATCGGCAATGGCCTGATCAGTGTCAGATGTCTTATTTTCAAAACTTAAACGGGATGAGATTATGGATGTCTTACGTTAAGTATTGACAAAGTTAAAAAACTGCTTAGCATCATGTGAAAAATCACAAGAGTTTTTATGATTTTGATTATGTATAGTAACTGATTTAAATTCGGGACTTCGTTTATGTGCGAGGAAAGAAAAAAAGACGGAATAAATTGTTGCTTGCGATCGGATTAGAAGTTATTTTTCGACTATATTTTCATTTTCTTTTCTTAAACTTAAGTCGGCGAAGCGGGTCGAATTCGCTTCAATGCAGTTCGATCCCGCCTGCCTCTAACTCCAACATCGAACATTTAACATGACAACACAGAACATCCACATAGCGCTCATCTGCGCGTACACCGGCCCCCTTGGAGGGCTTCAGGCCTTCAAAGAACTGGCAGTGGTGCCAGCTTGTGGATCGCTCTTCTGTAAGTTGCGCCTCCGGTCGTATTTACGACTGCCCGACTCTTGTGGCCACCACTCGGCCTGTCATCCACTGTTGAATTGGTAGATTGTCCTCTGCGACGAGGACGAGATCTCCCACGCCGATGTTGGGCCTCCGCTCGTGCCACTTGGCCCGCGTTTGCAGCCCTAGCATATACTCCCGGGACCTGGGACCGCTGCCAGAACGCCCGCGAACGAGGCAGCTCGCCATCGCTTTAAGCAGCCGCTGAGACTCTCCTGGTCCGGAGTCCCGTGGTGCAGCAGTGCCCTTAAGGGCCCTCCTAACAGTAAGTGCCCGGGAGTTATGGCCTCGCCGTCGTTTGGATCCTGGCTGACCGCTCCCAGAGGCCTGGAGTTGAGTGTGGCTTTGACTGCCACCAGCACCGTTTCCAGCTCTTCTGCCGTGAGACTTGCGTTGGCCATCGTCCGTAGGAGTAGGTGCTTTGCAGACTTGACACTAGCCTCCCATAGTCCTCCGAAGTGCGGCGCTCTTGGCGGTATGAACGCAAATTCGCATCCTCTTGTTGACGCGAATTCCCGCACTGCGTCCACCTCGCTTTCGATCTTGTGCCGAAGATCCTCGAGCTCCCGACTCGCTCCGGCGAAGTTCGTTGCGTTGTCGCAGTGGACTGCTTGCGGCACTCCTCTCCGGCCGATGAACCTTTGGAAAGCCATTAGAAAGTGCTTAAATCGCACACTAGTTCCAAATGAACCGCTTTGGAAGAAAAACAAACGAAAAGTGCGATATAAGTCTTATATGGAGGCCTTCCTCGAATTCTCAATGTTGTATGTACTGGGCCACAAAAATCAATGGGCGGAGCTGTCTCACTCTGTCTGCAGGCAAGTTTCCCATGATTTGGTTCATCAAGCGTGGCTTGTACTTAAAACATAAGATACAAGATCTCACTGTTTGTCTGCAGACTTCTTGATCGTTAATAATCCACAGCTGCTCACGCAGGTGACTCACTAGAGCTCTTGGGCCAACATGACAATTCGATAAATGTAGGTGACAGACATAGCTTCACACGAATTGCGAGCGTTTCGATAAAATGAGCGGAAATTTCGCATCATATGAAATAGGAGCGTTTACATGTCGCCCTCCGACTCTCAACAACGAAAATGAGTACCACGAACCAGTGTATTCGTGCAGAAATGGAGTCAGACCTTGAAGTTTTTGAACAACTCTGGCGCTCGAATTTTTCCTATATCTTCTCGGAATTCTTTATTTTGAAGTATTTCAACAATTTTGTGAAATGCTTCTTTTCGCTCTAAAGATGATGGAATTACATCATCGAATATGGTCGATTTATTTTTACATCTACAGATGAAACGGAACACATAACAGAACACTCTTATTAATTTTGTATGTGACGAATAAGCTTTGATGGTCTCAATTAGCGGATTCTCGTTAACTACCAGGGTCAGCACGACAGCTGATTTCCGCACTTCCAAGTTACGCATTTCGTCCGATAGTTGGACATGCTGATTGACTGGCCAATCGCTTTGCGGTTGTACGAGAAACCCAGGTCCTGATAACCAAATCGTATCAACTAGTTCGTCAACATTACAACCACGAGACACAATGTCTGCTGGGTTCTGTTTTGTTGGTACATGTCGCCATGATACGTTCTCTGACCATTCTTGAACTTCAGCCACCCTGTTCGACACGAACGTTGCCAACGACGAAGGGTGTGACTTTATCCAATGAAGAGTTATTTCCGAATCGGACCAAAGAAAAATACGCTCAACTGGTACCCTGATCAGATCAATTCGGTGACAAAGGTCTGCGAGAAGGTGAGCGGCACACAGCTCAAGTCTTGGGAGTGTTTTGGTTTTGAGGGGCGCTACTTTTGACTTCGAAGTTAGCAGCGAATTGCGAAAACCGTCCGCAGTTTTTACACGAACGTATATACAACAACCATATGCTCTCATTGAGGCATCGGCGAAACCATGAATCTCTATCGGTGAATTAGCGTCTGTGTTGACGAATCGTGGAATCTGAATGGTATTTACATTTAATAAGGTTGACTTCAATTCATTCCATGCTGTTTCCAAATTCATTGGAATCGATTCGTCCCAGTCAAGACCCTTCAGCCACAGCTCCTGCATTAGGATCTTTCCTTTAATAATTAAAGGACTTAACAGGGCAAGTGGATCAAACAAACGAGATGTCACCGTGAGAATGTTCCGCTTTGTGGCTCGGAGACCCATAAATGAGTCGTCGATTTGGAATTGCAAGATGTCTTCCCTAGGCAACCAGAAAACACCAAGTGTTTTGGTCGACGAAGATTCTAAGATTGTTATCGGCGTCGCTGTGCTAAGGGATGCGGAGACTTCAGGACTGTTCGAGAACCATTTGGTCAACTCAAACCCTGAGACACTTCAGACTTAATTGTCAAAAGATCCTCGACGCAACCAGCACCAGTCAACATGTCATCGACATCATTAGCAACGTCAAATGGCCTCCCAAACGCATTGGGATTCGATTTGAATGGCAGCTTCACCTGAATACGACCAGATGGTAAAATTTGCAAGTTTTTGGCGAAATGTTTTTCGCACAGCTGATGAGCAGGAGATGAAATTTTTATGGGGGAAGGCAGATCTTCGATAGTCCAAAATTTCTGCAAGGTCTTGTCAATTGAGCTTAAGACTTCGTTTTGATAACTCAAATTGACTGTCCCCTTCTGAATTTCCCCAATACCAGAAGGGTACCGCCCGGATACATCCCATCCGAATATTGTTTTCTGAAGGGTTGGAAGTCCTTGACCTTGCCTTATTTGACCAATTGATAAAAGGTCGTAGAATACATCTGCTCCGATGAGCATATCGATTTTTTGTGGGTTATAAAAAAGAGGGTCGACTAATTGCAGATTGTTCGGAATCTTCTAACCAGTGATGTTGACGGTTTCGGGTGGCTGGTAGGACGAAATAGACGTTAAGATGCCGGCATAGGCACCTCACTGCGATTGACTCGCGACTTTACCACCGTGTGTATCAAGCAAACGTTGAGCCATTTCTTCTGTTACCAAATTGGTCATGGAACAACTGTCGAGCAAAGCTCGGGCTAGCACGAAATCGCCAGCTTTCGTTCTAACACCAACGATTGCAGTTGCAAGAATCACACTCTTCGGAGCCGTCACATGCATAACATGTGAGGTAGAAGGTAGATCTTGTGGAGGTATCGCTCGACCACTGCTGACTGTGTATATGTGAAGCAACGTATGGTGCGACTTGCTGCATACACGACACTTTTTCGCTGTGCATTTAGAGACAGCGTGACCCTTCCGAAGACAGTTAATACAAAGCGGAGCTGATTTTGCGAAATCGAAACGTTGTTTCACTGATAACGTTGAGTATGACGGACAACTGGATATTACATGGTCTTCGGAATTACAATACGAACATTTTGGGGTCTTCTCATTAACTTTTTTATTTGCCACAAAACACGAAAATGTGCTACGATTGTGCTGCTTCGTGGAAACTGGTTTGGACTCTGGTCTTACGAGATCTAGCGAATGCTTCGCTGATTCTTCAGCCGACATATGTTGATTAAGCGTTGTCTCGCATTCCTTCCACGAAGGTATCGTAGCATAATCGAGCTGCTCTTCCCATTTACGCTTCGTCTGTGAATCGACCTTGTTCATAACTAAGTGAATTAGAATGGCATTTAAAATCATTTTTCGTCTCCAATAGACAACAGAGAGCCATAAATTGCCGAAACCGTGTCGACAAGGCTTCTCAAAGCTGCAGCCGACGGATGTGCCATTTTAGGGAGGCTGAACAGCGCGGAAATATTTTTCATGAAAATGAGGCAATCGTTGTCATATACCTTTTTTAGGTTAAGGATCGCCTTATCATAATTGTCTTCTGAGACTTGAAACGCTTTGACAGTTTCTAGCGCGAGATTAAATAGTTAAACTTTTCAATTTTTGGAATTGAGACGTTCGTATGAACAAGGGTTTCGAACAGTGACATAAAATTTTTAAACTCTGAGTATTTGCCACTAAATTTAGGCAGTTGCAAACTAGGAAGACGAGGCGGAGTTGTTCCTACGGACTTGGTTTCTACAGGCGTGCTGGCATCGGATGATCTTTTTAATGCGGACTTAAGTTGTGCTTTTGTGGATATATACAACTCTTCCAACTCGGACCTGTACTCGTCATCGGAATCGAACGTTTCTACTCGATTCTGTCGAGCGGTGTCGATGTTCGTACTCAACATTTCCAATCGACATTCCAACCACATTCCGGACATTCCGGACCATCAGCATCTGCTGGTGGTTCAAAAAACTAATCTCGTCCCTTTGTCTGGCCTATCAGAATGTAAGAGGACTTAAATCTAAGCTTCCTAGACTACATGTAGATAGTTTAGTATTTGATTTTAATATTTTAGCTTTTACAGAGACATGGTTAAAACCTGATATTAGCGATGTATCTGTTCTTTCTTCAAAATTTTCAATTTTTAGGCGTGATCGGACCAATCGCGTAGGTGGAGGAGTTTTGATAGCAGTTGACTCTACCTTACCCTCTGACATTATTCATTCTCCTGAATTTCAGGAAATTGAGTTTGTTGGAGTTAAGGTTAGACTCAAGTCGTTTTCCGCCTACGTAACATGTTCCTACATTCCGCCACAATCCGACATGTCAGTATATAACAAACATCTAGAGTCAATTCAATATGTTTCTTCTTTGCTATCAGATAGAGACATCTTAATTGCTCTTGGTGATTTTAATTTGCCTGAAATTCAATGGTCACCTTCAGATGAATCTGCTTCGTTGCTTCCTTCTTCGTCACATTTGATTATTGATGGCCTTTTTGAATTATCCTTGGCCCAGATAAACTCTGTCCGTAATAAGAATGGAAGATCTTTGGATCTGATATTTGTGATTGATTCTTCCAACTGCGTTGTTTCTAGAACTGACCCTCTAGTCCTCCCGGAAGATAAATTTCACCCCACTTTAGAATTGACTATTGATCTACCTTTTCGAGCACCAATTGTTGGTGTTAAGACAAAGCCTAGATCACGTTACTTTCATAAAGCCAACTTTCTTAAATTGAATGAGCTTATTCTTTCAACAGATTGGTCCCCTTTATACAATTGTTCAGACATGGATCTAGCTATTTCTATTTTTTACAATACTCTCGATTCGCTTCTTAGGGTTTGTGTCCCATGCAGGATGCCAGTGTTGTCTCATCGACCCCCCTGGTTTTCTCGTGAGTTATCTAACTTAAAGAACTTGAAATCGAGATATTGTAAAAAGTACAAGAAATCATGTCGTCCCTCTGATTTCGCTCGTTATATAGTCGCACGCTCGGATTTTATGAGGCTTAACACGCAATGTTATAAGAATTACCTTCAGCGTTGCAAATTTGAGTTCTCACAAAATCCGAAATTATTCTATAACTTTGTCAATTCTAAACGTAATACGTCCGTCCTTCCATCCCGAATTTCTTTTGAAAATAATACAGCGGACACTGATCAAGAAATTGCTGATTTGTTTGCTGATTTTTTAAAACAACTTATTCCTCCACGGAATATCGAGCGAATCTTTCGTATCCTTACCAGTTGAAAAAGTCTAATTGTATCTATAATCCTTTGATTGATGAAAGTTCGTTACTTAGCGTGCTTAATTTAGTAAAACCAGTGTACTCTCCTGGCCCCGATGGGATACCAGGCTGTGTACTCAGATTTTGCGCAGAGGCTCTATGTAAGCCAATTTTAAAACTTTTTGAATTGTCCGTTAACTCTTCAACTTTTCCATCTATTTGGAAGAAATCCTATAGCATTCCTCTTTATAAGAATGGTAGGAAATCCGATGCAACGAACTATAGGGGTATCTCTAAATTGTCCGCTAATCCTAAAGCGTTTGAAAAGATAATTACTTCTCAATTGCAACATTTTTGTAGCTCTATTATTTCACCAACTCAGCATGGGTTTGTGAAACATAGATCTACAACCACTAACCTATTAGAATTTACATCTTTGACGATCGAAGGATTTAAGAATGCAGGGCAAACTGATGCCGTTTACACTGATTTCAGTAAGGCTTTTGATTCTGTTAATCATGCGCTTCTTCTTCTTAAGTTAAGTAATATTGGCTTTCCAAGCCCTTTACTTGGTTGGATTCGAGAATATCTGACAAAAAGAACTTAAAAGGTTCTTTTCAAGTCTTCATATTCTAGGTCCATCCATGTGACTTCGGGAGTGCCTCAGGGCAGTCATCTGGGACCTTTGCTTTTTACATTATTCATAAACGATCTTCCCTCAGTCATAAATCACTCTCGAGTCTTTATGTACGCGGATGACGTTAAGATTTGTCTTAGTTTTAAGGACATGGCCTCCCCATTTCGGTTGCAATCTGACCTTCACAACTTCGAGTCTTGGTGTGGACTTAACTTGCTTAACCTCAACACTTCCAAATGTAGTGTATTAACTTTTTCAGAAATACTCCACAGATTGTGACATATTTTCTTAATAATAGTCCTTTAAAACGCCTCGATGAGATAAATGACTTGGGTGTCCTTATGGACCGAAAGTTATCTTTTAAGTCTCATATTTCCACTACTGTCGGCAAAGCTATGGGAGTTCTTGGGTTTGTAAAAAGATGGTCAAAGGAATTTAATGACCCTTACACAACCAAAATTCTCTTTACTTCATTGGTCCGTCCTATCCTTGAGTATGGATCTTGCATATGGGCACCTCAATATGATTCACACCAAGCAAGAATTGAATCTGTCCAAAAGCAGTTCCTACTCTTTGCTCTTCGTGGTCTGAACTGGGATCGCAATATCAATTTACCATCGTACTCTAGTAGACTTCTTTTACTTAACCTACCTTCTCTAACTAACCGTAGAGTAATGCTTGGCGTGATCTTCATCCACAAGCTCCTCAATGGTGATATAGACTCCCCTGAGCTATTGAGCCGCGTAACTTTATCTGTTCCTTGTAGACCTACTAGAAATTTCATACCTCTATCACTTCCACGCTGTTCTACTAACTATGCTATGCATGAACCTTTTCGAGTCCTTTGTACTGATTACAACCGCCTTTATAGTGTAATCAGTGCTGAGCTCTCTCTTCCTTTACTAAAAACTTCTATCTTATCTTATTTAGTTCGTAACTAGATGTAGAATTCGTTTATTTGTCTGTGTTTTGTGATCTTGTTCCCGCGTCTCGAGCCGTACGTTATGCGGTATGGGCCCCTCGGTCGGTTGGGCGGGAGGTGTGGGCACTTAGTGCACCCGTTGGGATTCGCGCGTAAAAAAAAAAAAAAAAAAAAAACTCTGTGACTTGAAGCGAAATACTTTCATCTCTAAATTGGACACTTACGCGTTTGATGCTTTTGACGCATTGAGCTCGTCTTTTCTTTGCATCCTCAAAATCAGACAAATTATACTACTTGCAAAGTATTATTTATTTATTTTTTTTTTTTTTAAGTGAATATATTTGTAAATTGTTTTGAATTTTAGATTTTTTTTTTTTTTTAAATATATTTCGAGCGAAACACTTTTTATTGATGACACAAAAAAAAAAAAAAAATAAAAAATATAATGTCAATCCGAGAAGATATGCAGGGTATTTTTAATGAACTGCATGAAAAAATTATATACCCTGCTAATTTGCCAACATATAGGGTATTTTGGCAAACGATACGGAAAAAGTATATACCCCACAAATTTAGTTGGTTTCTAGGGTAGTGCGTAACCAGCTGTAAGCGCGCCCACCACTGCACGCAACAACAACGCAACGACGAAGACGACAAAACGAAATAGAAATTCCGTTGTGTGGATATGTATGTATGTGTGTGTGCGCTGCAGACCAACTAAACGGTAAGCATGTAATGCAGATTGGGTGAGAGGGGGTGCTGAGGGGCGAAGAGCGAATTTTTGCGCTTGGCAACAAGAAAAGAAATTTAACTTGCTACCAAACACCGACAAATAATTTTGTGGTATTACTTTACCACAAAATTAGAATCTTACGATTCGAAATTCGCTGATCAGCAATGCAATAATTTAAATTTTTTAATACACTAAAGAGAAGCAGTTCATTTGTTAGTATACATATGTGAATGTATATTTATGTATGTGTATATATAAAAAATGCATGCAAATGTTATGTTAAGCTCAACTACTTCTGTGCTAGAAATTGAAAGTGTGTGCTCAAGATGGCCAGCACAATTACCAAAGAGAACTTCTCGATTTGGGCCCTTTCAATTTTTAGCACTTTACCTTGGAGTTTTGACCTTCGCTTTGGAATCAACTTTCCTTAAATCCGACATCGATGGATTATGGAGATGACGACCACTCCAAGTAATTTCAAAGATTTTTTTTTTTTATGTATTTATTATGTAGCTTAACTGTGAATTATATGGTCATTTGCTTTCCGTTCTGTTTTTAGAAATATATGTACATGTATGTATGTATATATGTATGTATTTTTCGCAACAGTCCCTGCTCGGGCGCCATGAAAACTCACAAGAGTTTTTATGATTTTGATTATGTATAGAAACTGATTTAAATTCGGGACTTCGTTTATGTGCGAGGAAAGAAAAAAAAGACGGAATAAATTGTTGCTTGCGATCGGATTAGAAGTTATTTCTCGACTATATTTTCATTTTCTTTTCTTAAACTTAAGTCGGCGAAGCGGGTCGAATTCGCTTCAATGCAGTTCGATCCCGCCTGCCTCTAACTCCAACATCGAACATTTAACATGACAACACAGAACATCCACATAGCGCTCATCTGCGCGTACATCATGCGAAAACTGAAGTTTACACCGCCGAAGATAATCCTTATTAGCATTTCGTGTTAAGAACCATGAAGTTCGAACGTGCAACAGAATACAGAAAAAATCAGACGGGCGACCTGCTTTTTTGTATTTCTTCTAATGTCTTGATTTGATGTTTCGTAAGTTAGACAACTCCCGAGTGAACCAGGGCGGTCTGTTAGACCGAACCGATTTCCCGAGAGGAATACAAACTTTAAAAAACGAGTCAAGCACATTATAAAAGTATTGAATAGCGGTATGCATATGTGTGCAACTATGACCAATCATTATTAAGAATGAGATTAGTAAGTCTGACAAAGTCAGCCTTACGAAAACAACGAATCTTTGAGACCGAATTAGCACACAAAATTGGCTCTTGAAATAAAAGGTCAATAGCTACATTTAATGTGGGATGAAATTTGTCTTCTGGAAGAACAAGTGGGTCAATCCTGGAAACAACACTGATGGAGGAATCCAATACAAATATGAGATCAAGTAATTTCTCATGTGAATTACGCCAAGGATTTATTTGGGTTAGGGATAAGGCAAAATGACCATCAACGAAGCATTGTGACAAGGAGAGCAGCATCATGGACGATTCATCAGGGATCCATGAAATATCTGGGAGATTAAAATCTCCAAGAACGATAAGTGAATCTCTATCGGACATCACTGCGGAAACAGCATGAATGGCGTGCAACTGTTTATTGTTAATTTCCAAATCGGGCACAGAATGGATCCGACCTTAACACTGATGAATTCGATTTCATGAGTGAAAGATGACTGCATTAGTTCAGATGGAAAGGCTGAATCGACAGCAATTAACACACCACCACCATTGCGGATTGTCTGATCTCTCCTAAAAATTGAATAATTTGTGCAAAGAACTGAAGCATCAGGAATGTCTGGCTTCAGCCACGTCTCAGTAAAGCAAGAATATGAAAATTAAAAGATACGGTGTCTACATAGAGTTTAGACAGCTTAGATCTTAGCCCTCTAACATTCTGACAGGCCAGAGTGAGGGATGAGATTAGTTTTTTGGCATGCGAGCAGATGCAGACGTGCCGGAAGATAAAGAAGCTTTAGATTTGTTAGTATCTAAGGTTGGTGCAGAAGGCAGTCGAATCGGAGGCCGATTTTTCTTTTTTGCCGTATACTCTATTACTACGAGATGACCCGACCAAAAATCACTTTTACAGACTCGCTCAAAATGATTTGACGGAACACTTATTTCAAAGGACGAAATGTCACGTGTATATGAAAATTTGAATTTTTCCACCACTAAATCTGGGTCAGGAATGGGATCCACACCAACAGATGGTATCGGACTCTTAAAAGAAAGTACATTCGGCGTAGTTGGGCAAATGAGAGTGTTCGAGACAGCGATAAGAGATGCTGGCGGACCCGGGGATAAGTTCCTAGGGATGGTCTTCTTCCGTTTCGGGGAGTCGTTTAGCAGTTTGAAACTACTAAACTGACTAAACAACAATGAAAACTCATCCCGAAGCTTGTTAAGACCAGCCGAAACGGTTTTAAATCCTTAACGTGTCCGAATCATGAAAACGCGCATCTCCATTTCGGCATCACAGCAAGCCTCGCAGATCCATTTCAGGCCTTCACCAATGCCAAGACTGTCTTTTACTGTGACAGTGTAACCGGCACACTTAAAGTGCATTAAATTGTCACAAAGCCAACAAAGCAAAAAATCATCCTGGCATTTCTGGGCACTGTTTATATGAGCAGACCGACATTTCCTTATTAATTTTTATTAATATAAATATTAATAATGGAATAAAAGAATTAAAGAGAATTTTTTAAATTTTTTTTTAAAAGGCGTATACGAACGCAAAGTTAACACAAGGGTTAAGCTACTGCAGTTTGCACACAAAAAGAAAGAGAAGAGTTAATGTATTTAAGAGCGCGCAACACTAACTGAGATCCCGAACGCGAGAAAAAACGAAATTACTATAAGTTATAGAAAAATAGGAAAGATCAGAGGTACCTCGGTCAAAATGTGAGTTGTTCAAAGCAGTTCTTGTGAGAAAAACTTGACCAAGGGTATACAAACTTCGGCACGGCCGAAGTTAGCTTCTTTGAAATTTTTAAGTAAAATGATTTATAAAAATAGACCGAATGATTTAAAGTGAGAGCGCCATAAAAAACACGATCAGCTAGGTTGAACGATATCGTAGGAGGCAATTAAGTGTCAATTATCTGAACTTGGTAAGAAACAGTATCGGCTAGTGGAGCTTTTCCCTAAAACTTGTTTTCGACACTGACATTTTTAAACCAAATGAGCAACTCGAAATTATTAATCAGGAACATAATAGAGTCCATAGAGCTCCACAAGAAAATGTAAAACAAATTCTTCGAGACTATTTCTTTCCTAAAATGGAAAGGAAGGCAAAGAAAATTGAGTTAAATTGTAGAATTTGTTTGAATGCAAAGCATCCAATTTGTGAGACTCCTATTCCAACTTATGTCGGGGAACTTTTGCATGTTGACATCTATTCTACGGATTCAACTTACTTTGTGTGTGAAGGACAAGTTGTCTAAGTTCGCAGTAGTCCAAAAAATAGCATCTCGTACAATATTGGATGTAAAAATACACCTTCTGAAGCTGTTAAATGTATTTACTCGAACAAAAACTATTTACTGCGACAACGAGCGGTCTTTGAACTCTAATACTATTGTGTCCTGTCTTCGCGATCATTTCGGTATTACGATTGCAAACGCTCCACCGATGCACAGTATTTCAAACGGGCAGGTTGAGAGGTTTCACATCACCCTAAGCGTAATTGGTAGATGCTAAAGTTAGAAAGATAGAAACAACAGATGTAGTTTAACTGGCTATTATAGAGTACAATAGAAAAATTCATTTGGTAACAGGTCAGAAACTAATTCACTTTTTTAACTCAAATAGCAAAAAATTTGAGGTGTGAAAGGTACAGAAAATTCTACTTGGGTTAATAGCTCAGACGAGTCTACATCCCATTTAGGAGCTTGTGCATAAAATACACCAAGAATTATTTTACGGTTAGTAAGGGAGGGGAGGTTAATCAAAATTAGCCTACTTGTGTACGAGGGAAGCTTGACGTTGTGATCCCAGTTCAGACCACGAAGAGCAAATAGTAAAAACTGCTTTTGCACAGATTCAATTCTCATTTGGTGTGACTCATATTGAGGTGACCAAACACAAGATCCGTATTCCAAACATGGGAGTTGAAAGTCAATTTATGGCCCATGAGTACACCCAAATCGTTCATTACATTTTGTTATGAGTTGAGGACAGTTTCTATTAAATGTCATAACCTTACACTTTGCAGTGTTTAAACTCAAACGATTTTGTTGACACCAACACTGAAAATTGTCAAGGTCAGCCTGTAATCGACTGAGTGAAACCATATGTTTGAAACTAAGGCATAGCTTAACATCGTCAGCATACATTAGCACTCGAGAATGTAGCATGACGGAGGGAAGATCGTTGGTAAAGAGGGTAAAGAGCAACGGACCCAGATGACTCCCCTGAGGCACCCCGGATGTCACATTGATGCGTTTCGAATAAGAAGACTTAAAAAGAACTTTCTGTTTTCTGTTTGTTAGGTACTCACGAATCCAACTCAGTAATGAAGTTGGAAATCCAATTTCGTTGAGCTTAAAAAGTAGTAACTTATGGTTAACAGAGTCAAAAGCTTTACTGAAGTCAGTATATATGACATCAGTTTGCTTAGCTTCTACAACTCCTTTGATGTAAATTCTAAAAGGTTAGTGGTCGTAGATCTACGTTTCACAAAACCATGCTGTGTGGGTGAAACTATAGATTTACAGAAATGTTGCAACTGAAAAGTTATTATTATCTTAAAAGCTTTTGGAATCGCGGACAATTTGAAAATACCCGTTTAATTTGACACATTGGACTTTTTACCATTTTTGTGGAGAGGAATGATAAAAGATTCCTTCCACATAATCGGGAAAGAGAACTTTTCAACAGACAAGGAGAATAACTTGTGAATAGGCTTGCATAAAGCATCAACACAAAATCTTATTACAATCCAAGAATCAGGACCCGGTGAGTACACAGGTTTAATTAACTTAAGCACGCTAAGAAGCGTACTTTCATCGAAGAAAGGATTGAAGATACCATTAGACCTGTTTAACTGGTAAGGATACGAAAGGTTCCCAGTATATTCTGATGAGGAATAAGTTGTTTTGAAAAAAATCATCAAACATATCGGCAATGGCCTGATCAGTGTCAGATGTCTTATTTTCAAAACTTAAACGGGATGAGATTATGGATGTCTTACGTTAAGTATTGACAAAGTTAAAAAACTGCTTAGCATCA
>JAECWJ010000307.1:0-16334 GCA_018150375.1 Drosophila sturtevanti
TAGGCAGTTTGGTCTAGTGCTGGGAAAAGATCGATTTTTACCTATATCGATATTTCGATATTTTGTATGGGTCCCACATCGATTATCGATTTTCTTATCAAAACATTTTAACTCCCAAAAATTTTAAAAACAAAGCTCGTTTCAAAAACAAAAGATAAATTTCTTATTTCATAGTTATCAAAATTTTCATATACTTAAACTACCTAAAAACGATGACTTTTTTTATGAGATCCAATCATTTTTATTAATGAAAAGCAGCATATCTACTTGCTGCGATTTAAGGCAACTTCTTTTCTCGTTAACGATATGTCCAGCTTTGCTGAACATTCTTTCACTCTCTGTGGACGTTGCTGGGACGCACAAGAACTTTTTACGCATCTTTTAAATATGTTATTAGTGGAGATCTGTGAAGATCTTACAGCTTTATCCCGCGATTTTATTTCAAGTGATGGGAAAATAATGGTTTAGTAATGGCAATATATCGAGTATCGAAATTAGCAACATCGATGTTTCGAGGACTATGAAAAAATCGATGTATCGTTGTTAGATCGATATTTTTCCCAGCACTATCATGCGGTATTCCACGACGTTTCCAGTAGCTAAATTGTTGATGTAACCACCATATGGCGAGTGACAAAACACCAACAAAGCTTCAACGATTGCATCAGAAACAGTATCAGCTTTTGAAAAATATTAAAAAAAAATATCAAAGAAGCTAACTTCGGCCGTGCCGAAGTTTGTATACCCTTGCAGATTAATTGATTACTTTCTCCGTCATATCGGATTCAATATATTTTAAAAATTGGAAATATAAAATTTAAAAAAATTTGAACCAAGAAAAGAATCAGTAACAAAAACTTCGAGTTTGCCAACGGCCGGAGTTGAACCTCCGCTCCCATCACTCCCAGAAACGATCTCTACCTATTGCGCTACCAAACTTTAAATTCGGGGCCACGCTATTTCGGTATACATTGCAAGCGTCCAGCTTCTCGCTCTCTAAAGTTTCTGACGAATTCTAGAAAACAACAACACAATACAAATAGTTTTCCGTCTCTTTCTGTTTCGCACTCAGCTTGTAGTTTTTTCAAGCACGTGTTCGCATATATGTATGTATGTATGTTTGTATGTTTCCATGTATGTTGTTTGTGTACGCATATATAAAAGCAAATATAAACGTATTTAATTGGCTGCATATGCAAACATACTGATGCTGATGGGGGTTGATTCATTGATTTTATTGATTTATGTCGGTGTTTATTATCCGATCTGATTCAAACTTACTGATATGATGTAAAAGTATAATTCTCATCTGATCACCAAATTTGGTTGAGATATCTTAAAAAACAAAAAGTTTTTCTCACAAAAACATACTTTTTCTGATGGGGGTTGATTATTGTTTTTATTGATTTATGTCGGTGTTTATTATCCGATCTGAATCAAACTTGCTGGTAAGGTGTAAAAGTAGAATTGTCATCTATGTGCCAAATTTGGTTGAGATATCTTAAAAAACAAAAAAGTTTTTCTCACAAGAACTGTTTTGAACAACTCACATTTTGACCGAGGTACCTCTGATCTTTCCTATTTTTCTATAACTTATAGTTGTCCGATTCTACCAACTCTTAAACTTGTGTCAGATAAATCATCAATGAAGAGAATGATATGACTTTTATTCATGTAGCTCAAAATTTAAGTTCGATTCCTTGCGAAGAAACAGACAGACGGACAGACGGACAGACGGACAGACGGACATGGTCATATCGACTCGGCTTTCGATGCTGATCAAGAATATATATACTTTATGGGGTCGGAAACGATTATTTCTATGCGTTACAAACATCTGACCAATTTTATTATACCCTCTGCAAGGGTATAAAAATAATCTATGTGGATGGGCTAGCTGCGGTTATAGTGAAGTTCGTATACCCTTCCACTATAACTATATATACATAATTTACAAAACCACAGGGCTAGAGCGCCTTGTCTATTGATGCTGATCAAGAATTTATAAACTTTATATAGCAGTAGATGTTTCCTTCTATGCCTTGCAAATTTCTGACCAAAATTAATATACCCTCTGCCAGGGTATAAAAACTCTCCAGATATTTGTAAAGTACCTGATATTTGAAGAGTCTTTTCAAGACGCCCTTATCAATTTGTTGAATTTATTATGTATATATATATTTTTTATTATTTTGTTAGGAAATTTATCTGAGATGAACCTGACCTATGCTAACATCATGCAATTTGTTTTTTAACAGAATGCTTTGCTATAAAATAGTTTAGATAAATGAATTTTTAATAATTAATATTGTGTTTCCTCATCATCATAAAAAGTTTCGAATTTTAATTAATATGTCGGACATTGTAATGTCCAAATATTAATATTAGTGATATTAGCTTGAGCTCCAGAAAAATTCAATATATCTATTTATATTAAGGTTTGTTTTATTAATTTTTAACAATTTTGCTTACATTCAAAGTTATTCCCCCTTGGGCACTCAACAAAAAATAATCAACCTTAAATTTCATTGGCACTGAGGTCAATGACGGATTCACCTCAAATTTGAAATTGTGTATGAGTTTCGCTAATCCAATATTGGCTTGCATCCGTCCGAATCTCAGGCCAATGCAATTCCGAGGACCATCACCGAAGGGTAAATATGTGCAAGGAGGACGCTGTTTCACTTGCTCATCATCGAAACGTTCGGGTATGAATTTTTCTGGTTCCGGATAGTATTCAGGATCATGATGAATGGCCCTTACAGGTATCAATACTGAAGTTCCCTTTTCAATATAATATTTTGGATTATCGGGATAAACATAGTGTTGTGTGGCCTCACGAATGAGATGTCCTACAACAGGGTGTTTACGAAGGGTTTCTGCGAACACAGAGGGGGAGGAGTCATTTATCATCTTATTCTAATTTGTTTAACTTCAAGTTACTTACCATCAGTAACCTTATCGAGGTATTTCATCTCACGCAAGCTATCATAGCTGAATTCACCATTATTTTTAGCCAACACCTCATCGATTTCCTTTCTCAATCTATCTTGAATATCTTGATTTAAGGCCAACTCATGGAGAGCGAAACCCATGGTAGTTGAACTTGTCTCAAAGCCAGCCAAAAAGAAGACAAAAGCTTGGGCAGCCACTTCATTAAAAGATAAGCCATCCTCTTTATTTCCTTCATCGTATTTTCTTTTCATATCGATTAACATGTCCATGAAATCATTTATTTTAACATTATTTTTCATACGATATTCAACCGTATCCCTAACGATATTCATATAGAAATCTTCGACATTTTTTAAAGTTTGTTTCAATCGCAATTTTGCTGCTAATTTGGGAATACCGATGAAAACTAAATCCATGAAGTTTCCTTGTCGCTGTTTTAAGGCAGCATTTCCCATGATCACAAATTCCGCTTTGGGATTACGAAGACTATTACATTCGAGACCAAATGCACAACTACCAATCACATCTGCCGTGAAACGTGATACCAAATCCGTAATTTCCAATGGCTGAGGTTCACTTGAAGTTTTATCATTGAACACTCGAACCATTTTCTCACCAACTTCCAAAAGTGTGGGAAACATGTGCTTCATTTTGCCCGATGAGAATGTGGGTGTCAATTTGGTCCTGAGAGTCCGCCACTTATGACCATCAATGGAAACCAGATTACCGGTTAGTGGATCATCTCGTTCATTATGGAATATACCGCGATCATTAAACTTATCGAACTCTTTTAATAGCACAGTTTTTACGAAATTAACATCAAGAACAACTACAGACTGTTTCCAAAATAAATAAAATCCCACAAATGGTCCATCAATTTTGTTCTTGTATTTAAAATATGTACGTTTAAAAATATCGGATATTTGAATTTTCTTGGACATATTTCCCGATGGTATACTGGGTGAATCATGCGGTATTCCACGACGTTTCCAGTAGCTAAATTGTTGATGTAACCACCATACGGAAAGAGATACAACACCGATAACTAGTACGATTAACACGGCCATTTCGAATTGACTGAATAGTGTGTCTAACATTCAACTTCTTTATATACAATCGGCCAAACTAAACATGCACACAGTGAGTGTAGGCTCTTAAATAATCTCTCTAGATCTCTTGAAATTGATTAAACTAACTGTCTAGACTATTGATATGAGCATATCTACAGTTAGTTTCAAGATTTAATCTTTATGCTCTTAACATTGTATGTACATTAGGGGTGTCCTTATTTTCGATATTTCGAAATTCACCAAGTGCCGGGCATTTTTTATTCCTTTTAGTCTAAAAAAAATCTCAAAAAAATTTGGGGCCGATCGGATAATCTTTAATGGGCGCTCATCTAAAGTTTTCAGTTTGATGCTCCCATATAAGCATACATATCACCATACAAATATCATAAAAGTGAGCGAGATGGCATGTGTTTCTTGCCATTTACAATTAGTGCTGCAATTGATTAGGACAATGCAATAGAGTGTTTTACAATTTTTTTGGTCATTTCAAACCAATAATCTTATCATAAATTACAGATGGATAAAACTGGTGCCCTGGTAGTACATTTTGACGGAAAGTTCATGACAGATTTAGTCGGTTCTAGCAAGGTTGAACGCATCGCAGTTCTAGTTAGCTAAAATGGTA
Source organism: Drosophila sturtevanti (assembly GCA_018150375.1). Lineage (NCBI taxonomy): Eukaryota > Metazoa > Arthropoda > Insecta > Diptera > Drosophilidae > Drosophila > Drosophila sturtevanti. Next base: position 4,651 of record JAECWJ010000307.1, read on the forward strand.
CTTCAAAGTACCTAGGTGCATCAAAAGCAGAATCTTCAACTAGCAAAAATATTGCTGAGGCAGTTTTCGACAGGCTAGTTAAATAGAATGTAGTTAATAAAGTCAATGGCTTGTCCTATGACACCACGGCTGCAAATACAGGCACTTACTCAGGAGCAGCAGTTCTATTGGAAAAAAAGTTTGGACGCAGTCTAATAAACCTACCGTGCCGCCACCATATGTACGAAATTATATTGCGAAGCGTATTTGAACTAAAGCTATGCTCGAAAACTGCAGCAGAAGTTTCGATATTTGAAAGATTTTTAAAATCATGGCCAAATTTGACGAGGGAGAAATTTGAAAGTGGCGTTGCAGATGAAACAATTCATGTCCAAATTTTTGAAGCCATGACTTCTCGAAATTTTGCCTTGGTGAACTACAGAAATGTCAGAGCCGAGAAGATCATAAAGAATTGCTTCAGCTAGCTTTAATCTATCTTGGTGTAGAACAGTACACTTTTCGTACACCTGGAGCAACTAGCCATGCACGCTGGATGTCAAAAGCCATATATTCCTTAAAGATATTTTTATTTAGACACCAATTTCGACTAACAAAAAGGGAAGAAAATGGTTTGCGTGATGTTTGCATTTTCTTAGTCAAAATGTATATTAAAGCATGGTTTAAGTGTACAAAGGCAATTGAAGCTCCTTTACATGATCTGAACCATATAAAAAATTGTTTAAAATATGCAAACACTGACGCGGGAATCTCAGCTATACTATTGAAAAAAATGAGCAATCATTTATGGTACCTTGCCGAAGATTTAATAGCTCTGGTGTTTTTTGATTCAAATGTCTCCTCCGATGAATAAATAAGAATGGTTAGCAACCTTCAGTCAAAGGAACCAAATGTTCAACTAAAAAATAATAGACAATTTTCTAATTTGGTGGACTTTCAAAAATACTTCTTGTCTGACTTTGTGTCAGTAAAAACAAAGAATTTTTTTGAGAAAGCTAATCTGCCACAAACATTTCTTGAACTGAATCCATCGAATTGGAACCAAACATTAGAATTTGAGAAAGGTTTGACATACTGCCGGGAACTTCTTGTCGTAAATGATATGGCCGAAAGAGGAGTAAAATTTATGCAGGAGTACAACAGAGTACTCACAAACAACGAGGAAGAAAAGCAATTATTGCTTCAAGTTGTTGAAGCTTATAAAAAAAATTCCCCACTGTAAATAAAAGTGATCTAGTCACTCATAATAATAAAAATTTAAGTTAAGACCATTAATTAAGTAACATTTATTCCTATTCTTTTTTTCTTTTAGTAAAATAACATCAATAGGGTTAACAAGGTACTAACATTTCATTTCATCTCGCTCACTCTTATGATATTTGTATGGTGCTATGTATGCTTATATGGGGGCACCAAACTGAAAACTTTAGATGAGTTCCGCGCCCATTAAACATTATCCGATCGGCCCCAAATTTTTTTGAGATTTTTTTTAGACTAAAAGGAAAAAAAAATGCCCGGCACTTAAAAAAATATTTATATTTTTTTTCCCCCATACAACAAATGAACACCCCTAATGTACATATTTGCATTGTCATGGGAAAATGATTAGATTAACTAGTGTAGACTTTCCCGAAAATGTTCTCTATTATTTGATTAGGGCAGTGGCGTAGCCAGAAAATTTTTCGGGTGGGGGGGGGGTTAACATGTTTTAGGATCAAAGATATTGACCGAAATTCTAAATATGAGATATCACTTAGATAATGTGTAATATATAGGGTGTTGTATATTGAAATGCTGTATAGAATATAAAAATTTAATTTTATAGAGTGTATATATGAGCATCTCAAGATAAAATTTGACGTACGATTTTCCATTGTAGTTTATACTAAGTTTAATTATGGATAAAACATTTTTAATAAGTAACTAAACAATATTTACATGTAAATAATTGTTTGTGGAAAAAACAGTTGAAATCATATTGTATTAAATAAGTATTGGTCAATTTATTGATAATTCTGGAGCATAAAAAACTGTCGAAAAACATAAATGTACGAAATCACAAATCGATTTTCCTCTGTTTTTGAGCAAATCTGTCGATAACTTCTTCCACCGTGATATCAATATCTCTGTTAATACTCATTAGAGCAAGTCCGTTCAGCCTATCTTCTCCAGTTGAATTTCATATCCAATTTTTTAAACGCCTCAAAGTTGAAAAGCTCCGTTCGCTGCTAGCAATGGTCAAGCTAACGTTGCTCCTATCTTCAAAAATTTTGAAACGTTGGGAAAAAGTCCTTCGTTGCAAAGATTTAATGCGTCGATGTCTTCGAATGAGTTTCTGCCCCAATCCAACGTTGTCTCCACAATAGGACTTCATTTATTACTATGGAAACAGCTGCCTCAGTAGCTGTTGGCCATTGATCCATTATTACATCGACAGTTTCAGAAACAATACCATTTTCAACTCCTTTTTTAACCAATTTTTCAGGGAGGATATTTTCAATAATTGACAATGTCTTTTTGTCTTTGACGAATCTGTCAGATAAGGAAGATATGAAGTGATCTAGGAATGGTATGAATATTGATTGGCGATAATATTCTTCTGACGAGCTGTTCTGGTAATTTTGTCGGTATTTTTGAAATTGAATAATCCTGGGAACTTCAATTTTTTCTCCTATTGATTCAGCTAATTTTTCAGCATCAGCGAATACTTTTTTGAACTTTGAAGCAACGTTTTCCCTCATTTCTTTCAACAAAACAGCCAAATCATCAGCCGCCGAAACAGCTGCAGAGAGATCAACTCTTTTCCCTTGGAGGTAAGAAGTTAAAGGTTGTGTAAGAGAAAAAATTTCGTGGATTATTGTCATCGACACAATGAATGCTCCACTTTTCAATGTATGTAGACAGCTAAAAGCATTTTTGGAACTTTCAGCGTTTCCACATTCATTAATTTTTTCCAAACTCGAACAAATGGGAAGAAACATTTCTTTGAAGCAGATTACAGCATCAAGTCTTTCAGTCCATCTTGTTTCACACAATTTCTTCAGTCGTTCTTTTTTTGTTGAACAATCCAAAGTCTGAACGGCATCCTTGAGAATAGCTTCTCGTTTTGCAGAAGGTCTGAAGAAAGAAATGACCTGTTTTATCGATCCAAGACAATTTCTGATGAGAGGAACAGAGCACGCTTCACCAAGAGCCAAACTTAAAGAATGACTAGAGCAGTGGACGTAAAGTGCAGACGGATACTTTTCCATCACTGCAGTGGCACAACCATTCCATTCTCTACCCATTGCAGCTGCGCCATCGTAGCCTTGCGAAACCAAAAACTCCAGACGAACGTTTAATTTTTCACAAATATCTATCAATGACGAAGCAAGTCCTCTATAGTGCTGGGAAAAGATCGATTTTTACCTATATCGATATTTCGATATTTTGTATGGGTCCCACATCGATTATCGATTTTCTTATCAAAACATTTTAACTCCCAAAAATTTTAAAAACAAAGCTCGTTTCAAAAACAAAAAGATAAATTTCTTATTTCATAGTTATCAAAATTTTCATATACTTAAACTACCTAAAAACGATGACTTTTTTTATGAGATCCAATCATTTTTATTAATGAAAAGCAGCATATCTACTTGCTGCGATTTAAGGCAACTTCTTTTCTCGTTAACGATATGTCCAGCTTTGCTGAACATTCTTTCACTCTCTGTGGACGTTGCTGGGACGCACAAGAACTTTTTTACGCATCTTTTAAATATGTTATTAGTGGAGATCTGTGAAGATCTTACAGCTTTATCCCGCGATTTTATTTCAAGTGATGGGAAAATAATGGTTTAGTAATGGCAATATATCGAGTATCGAAATTAGCAACATCGATATTTTTCCCAGCACTAGTTTGGTCTATTATATATAAAGATAATATTCTTTATCTAGTTCTTAGATATAAATATCATATTCTTTATCTTATTTAAGCGCATAATACATATTTGTATCTAAATCAAGCTATACCAATATCACTTGTCAGGGCTTTAAAGTAATATAACATCCTTTAGTTATAAGGTTAAGTACTATATAAAGAATATATGTGTATATATATGTAAACATATATATCTATAAACGAAGAATATACAACTTCAAAAGAAAAACTTTTGAAAACCCTTAAAAATCCAAGAATCTTTAACAAATAATTTAATTACCAAAAATCTAAATAAATTATACAAATAAATACAAGTATGTGAATAAATATAAATATATATTTATTTTGAGATTTATAATGGAAATGTGTTGTTTAAAAATATTTGAGGTAAGAAAACCATTGCCAATACTCCTATATTAATATTTCTGATCACTGTCAATGAATCAAAATGATCTATAGAGTATAGCAATTTCGGTACAATTAAATTTAACTGGTATATCTGTTTTTGTTTTCCGTTTTAGCTAATGACTTGAATTAATTGCCCTTGTCTTTTGGGCATTCATTTTTACTACTCTCTAATCTCTGACATATCGTTAAAGCGCATTTTTGGCATTGTCTTACCCCAAAAAAGAGTACATTGAAGAGTCCTCCCACAAGGAGTGAGATGAAGGAAAGCCGAGAAGAGGCTTAAGGATGTTTACGTCAGGCACTGAATTTTAAGTAGAAGCTAACTGCGGCACTACACAAAAAAATAAGAAGGAAAAACAAAACTGCAAAGGAAAAAAGAGTTGTCAAGTGAATTCGTGACAAGAAGGACTTCCCTTTTCCTTTCCTTTTTCCTTTTTTTTTTTTCTTCATTTTTTGCCACCACTTAAATGGTGCATGAAAATTAGCAAGTTGTCTGTCTGCGGTTTAGGCCATGGCCATTATGCGGCACACTTTGAATGGCATTTGAGAGATGATTCGAAATGGGATTAAAGCGGATTCTTTTTTATTCAACAGTTAATTAGCAGTTTAGTTGTTATCTTTGAGTTTAAAAAGTTAACCCTTTTTTTTGGTTTTTGGCCATAAAACAGCAATCAGTGGGAAAAGTTATGAACACCTGTTAGACGGCTTTAGGCAACATACACAAAACACCAGCGATACCACACACAAAAAAAAAACCAAAAGGGATGCCATAAAAAATGACTAACGAGGACCAGCAGCCAAGTGTCGTTTTGAAAAATTCAAATTCTCGTTGCCAATAAAAGCCAATAAAACTCATAAAATAACTCAAATAGAGAAAGAAAAGCCAGTAAGAGGAAAAAGTGCTCTCCCTTTATTCTCTCGTTGTTGTTTCTTTTTTTGCTCCTGGAAGTGTTTTTTCCTGTCGCAATATTGTTGCGGTTTGCATTTCTATTTTTCCTGGGTTAAAGCTATATATACATATATGTATATGCATATATATATATATATGTCTTAATGCAGCTGCACTTCACTTTAGCAATTTCCATTTGAATTTCTTTTTCATAAATATATAAAAATAGCCAACTCGTGCGACATGTTTTGAAAATAGCGTCTACACCTGTTGGTTATATGTCGTCGGAAAATGTTATCGCATATCTGGAAAAGTGAAGTTTTGAATTGAATTGAAAAATATCAAAGAAGCTAACTTCGGCCGTGCCGAAGTTTGTATACCCTTGCAGATTAATTGATTACTTTCTCCGTCATATCGGATTCAAGATATTTTAAAAATTGGAAATATAAAATTTAAAAAAAATTTGAACCAAAAAAAGAATCAGCAAGAAAAAATTCGAGTCTGCCAACGGCCGGAGTTGAACCTCCGCTCACGTCATTTCTAGAATCGATCTCTACCTATTGCGCTACCAAACTTATAATTCACGATCTTGCTATTTCGGTATACATTGCAAGCGTCCAGCTTCTCGCTCTCTAAAGTTTCTGACGAATTCTAGAAAACAACAACACAATACAAATAGTTTTCCGTCTCTTTCTGTTTCGCACTCAGCTTGTAGTTTTTTCAAGCACGTGTTCGCATATATGTATGTATGTATGTTTGTATGTTTCCATGTATGTTGTTTGTGTACGCATATATAAAAGCAAATATAAACGTATTTAATTGGCTGCATATGCAAACATACTGATGCTGATGGGGGTTGATTCATTGATTTTATTGATTTATGTCGGTGTTTATTATCCGATCTGATTCAAACTTACTGATATGATGTAAAAGTATAATTCTCATCTGATCACCAAATTTGGTTGAGATATCTTAAAAAACAAAAAAGTTTTTCTCACAAAAACATACTTTTTCTGATGGGGGTTGATTATTGTTTTTATTGATTTATGTCGGTGTTTATTATCCGATCTGAATCAAACTTGCTGGTAAGGTGTAAAAGTAGAATTCTCATCTGTGTGCCAAATTTGGTTGAGATATCTCAAAAAGTTCTCACAAGAACTGTTTTGAACAACTCACATTTTGACCGAGGTACATCTGATCTTTCCTATTTTTCTATAACTTATAGTTGTCCGATCCGACCAATCTTTAAACTTGATTTGGATAAATCATCAATGAAGAGAATGATATGACTTTTATTCACGTAGCTCAAAATGTAAGTTCGAAAAAGAGCGAAGAAACAGACAGACGGACAGACGGACAGACGGACATGGTCATATCGACTCGGCTTTCGATGCTGATCAAGAATATATATACTTTATGGGGTCGGAAACGATTATTTCTATGCGTTACAAACATCTGACCAATTTTATTATACCCTCTGCAAGGGTATAATTATGATATCTAATCCAAAAACGGATCGGTCTAGTTTTCTGATGTAGACAATTTGAACTACAATCGAACTGAATATAATAAAGTTTTACTGAATTTTTTTAAAACACTTTTAATGAATTAAATTTTTTTAACTTTTAACTTGCCAAATAAGCTGAGTCTACTTAATATATATTAATTTTTCGATTTCGTATAGTAGAATATCGTGTTTATTCTGTATACATGCATTTAAAATATTGACTACTTTCTACGAATACTTTACGATTTTAAAAAATAAATACACTTTTCTGAACTAAAAAATAAAAATATATTATTATTTTTACTTAAATAAATAAAACAAGATTCGTGCAAAATCGTTATAAATTTAAAAACTATCATTTTATTTTTTTTGAATTTTTAGAATTAAACATAAATCTGCAAGAATAATTATTATATATAAGTTTTATCATCTAAAAAATAATAATTTCTTTGTTAGTACTTTTTATTGATTCCAGATCACTCTGCATATATGTATCTAAGTGAGTCTGACATATAGATATACGCTATTCAGACATATACTTTTTCAAATTTTCGAAAGATTGTCCAATCAGCTTGACACGCTCCGTCTCGACAATTATCATTTCATCAAACTAAAAATTTCCACAAACTATTCTTTGTTCATTTAAGATAAGCCTCAACAAAGAGTAGATAAGAAATTTTGAATATGTTTTCAATCCAGTGACTAGTGTAAATAAAATTTGATAAGAAAATTCATACGACAAGTTTCTACAAATGAGGGAAAACGTTTAGTCAAATACAATTCCTTAACGAAGTATAACTGGTGAAATTTTCATTCCAAATATAACTATAAAAGAAGAACTTTGCCATTGCGGGTGAAATAGTTTTCATTTTAACATTGAATCTTAAAGTTCTGAGAAAATGTTGTTGGTCTTTCATAAAGTGGTGTTAGTTTTCCTACCACTACTAGGAACGATCCTTAAAACTTCTGAAGGAGCAAACATATTGGGCCTGTACAGTGCTCACAGTCCGTCCCATTTGATATTGCATATGTCGGCTGCGAAGGCTCTGGCCGAAGCTGGTCATAATGTGACAGTCGTTTCAATGCTGGAACCGAAAGTGAAGTACAAGAATATAAATGTGATTGTTATACCAGTTACCGATAAACAGGAATATATATTGGAAACCCAAATGAAGAAAATTGCTGGACAGAAGAATACGAATTTGGATACATTTTTTCAACTGATGAATGACTTAAATGTGATGGTTGATTCACAATATGAATTGCTATCGCATCCAAAATTTCAACAGATATACGACATAAAATTCGATCTAATGATTTTGGGTTATTTTGCCAATGCGTTTCAATTGGGCGTTGCGGCTAAACTGAAAGTGCCAGTCATAGTAGACTGGGTAATGGCTCCCAGTCGTGGTGTTGATGCATTGGTGGGTAATCCAACCGAAATCTCCTATGTTCCGAATATATTAAATTCTTTTCCAAAAGGTGAAATCATGAATTTTAGCGAAAGATTCAATAATTTGTTATCACATTGGACTCTATCATATTTAATGAATCGATTGGAAAAGCAATTCAATAGCTATTATAATGAACAATTTGGTAAGGATACAAATATTCCCACTCTAAGTGAAATGAAAAAAAATGTATCCCTTGTATTTGTCAATTGCCATTTAATCAGCGAGGGTCCCATTAGACCCTTAGTGCCAGCTACTGTAGAAATCGGTGGTATACAGATAAAGGATACTCCTCAACCCCTGCCTAAAGATATTGATGAGTTTTTGACAAACTCTAAGCATGGTGCCATATTACTCTCAATGGGTTCCAATATCAAGAGCACTGCAGTGAAACCAGAAATCATTCAAATCATATATAAAGTTTTATCCAGTCTAAAACAAAATGTAATATGGAAATGGGAAGATTTGGACAATTTGCCAGGCAACTCGACGAATATCCTGTACAAGAAATGGTTCCCCCAGGACGATATTTTGGCCCATCCCAAGACCAAACTTTTCATTACTCATGCAGGGAAAGGCAGCATTACAGAAGCCCAATATCATGCTGTACCCATGGTGGCCCTTCCTGTGTTTGCCGATCAACCAGGAAACGCAGCTAAAATGCAAGATTCGGGCTATGGCCTGAGTTTGGATTTATTGACATTAACGGAGGAGACATTTGGTGCTGCCATTCGTGAAGTCTTGGGGAATGATAGATATGCCCAGACAATTGGAAAATTTTCTGCCCTCTATAGGGATAGACCTCTAACTGCCCGACAACAGGTGGTCTATTGGACTGACTATGTCTTACGACATCGAGGTGCTCCACATTTGCAGAGTCCATTAGTTCATATGAGTACCATAGCTGCCTATAATCTTGATGTTTATGCCGTGCTGATAACAATATTAATTATAAGTTTGTTACTAACTCTGTTAGTTTTTAAGTTTGTGCTTCATAACATTTTTAGTTGGGGAATGGACACAATGAAACTGAAAGGCGAATGAAATCTAAATTTATTTTCGTTTATATTAATAATCTAATGATAAGATAAAAGTTGTTATAATTTTATAGTTCGTCTGGGAAACTCCTTCGAATGACTTGGCAAAAAAATAATCCGAAAGTATATTAAAATAATGTTAGTCATATACTTACCTCATTGGTTCTCATGATTATAAATTTTTTATCTGCCGAATAGACTGCTATATAAATTGAATTTTTTATTATCTATTTTACCAATAAATTTGAAAATAAATAAAATGTATGAAATAAAATATATGATTCGTAAACTTGATCGATCGTTTGATCTTATTATTAATCTAGCTCTCGTTTAGATCTTCATCTTTACTCTGTACTTGGTGATCGGCAATGCCAGAAATTATAAAGCCGATCAAAACGGGATCTGTATATATATTTAATACAGACAATATTTATGAAATATTTTAAAAATGGATTAATAAAATTCTTAACATCTCACTGAAGTAAACTGTAGTTTATACTTATTAGAAATTTTGACTTAACTGGTGCGATTGTGTAAAAGAAATTAGAATAAATTCTCTAGTCCGATTTTGTTTGAAATATTTCAGTGATTTATTTATATACTATTTTGGTGTACCAAAATCTTTTTTAATTATCCAGAATTATCCATGTGTGGTCGAAAATGATTAATTGCTCTGGCTCAATTGAAAATCGCAAACATACAAATAGTTTTCCGTCTCTTTCTGTTTCGCACTCAGCTTGTAGTTTTTTCAAGCACGTGTTCGCATATATGTATGTATGTATGTTTGTATGTTTCCATGTATGTTGTTTGTGTACGCATATATAAAAGCAAATATAAACGTATTTAATTGGCTGCATATGCAAACATACTGATGCTGATGGGGGTTGATTCATTGATTTTATTGATTTATGTCGGTGTTTATTATCCGATCTGATTCAAACTTACTGATATGATGTAAAAGTATAATTCTCATCTGATCACCAAATTTGGTTGAGATATCTTAAAAAACAAAAAAGTTTTTCTCACAAAAACATACTTTTTCTGATGGGGGTTGATTATTGTTTTTATTGATTTATGTCGGTGTTTATTATCCGATCTGAATCAAACTTGCTGGTAAGGTGTAAAAGTAGAATTCTCATCTGTGTGCCAAATTTGGTTGAGATGTTTTGAACAACTCACATTTTGACCGAGGTACATCTGATCTTTCCTATTTTTCTATAACTTATAGTTGTCCGATCCGACCAATCTTTAAACTTGATTTGGATAAATCATCAATGAAGAGAATGATATGACTTTTATTCACGTAGCTCAAAATGTAAGTTCGAAAAAGAGCGAAGAAACAGACAGACGGACAGACGGACATGGTCATATCGACTCGGCTTTCGATGCTGATCAAGAATATATATACTTTATGGGGTCGGAAACGATTATTTCTATGCGTTACAAACATCTGACCAATTTTATTATACCCTCTGCAAGGGTATAATGATTAGCATTTGTGTATATGTATATAAAATATAACGGAAGGGTGACAAAATTAAATTATTCTAATTAAACGGGAGAATAATTACATTATAAGAATACCTTAAATATGGATGAATTGATTACGTAAATAAATCTTAAAACTGAGATTGAATTTGAAAATATACATAGATATATAAAACCAATTGTTTTGCATCTTGATTTTTATCTTTATTTCGGTTACTTTTCGTCGTTCCTGTACAAAGTAGTGAATCCTTATAAATCAAATTCCTTACAAATTCCAAAATTGTAAATGAAATTCTCTGAATATGCCACCAACGCAAATGCGTGACCGAAACTTTAACTGCTTGAACAGAATAATACTGCTTTCAGAGACATATACTGCTTGCGGAACAAAGCAGCATACGCATGCTATCTGCACTTGGCATTTGAGCACGAAACCTTTATAGATATATCTCCGTTATTTATTGTCCGATTTCAACAAAAACAATCATTAGTACACTGGTACATATTGTTAATATAAATGGGAGTACTAACACAAAATATTATACTTAGCTTCAATTCAACTCCAGTTATTTGTTTTTTCTGTTTTGCTAGGGCGGAAGTGGAACTGGTAAAAATTTGAATCATACTTAATCTGAGCGGAGTTAATCTAGGCGGATATTGACACCAAATTTGATTGCTCCAGCTGCTATAGTCTCCGAGATTTAATTATTCAAGCGGACGGACAGACGGATATGGCTATATCGAGTCGCCTGATCCAAAATATATATAACTAACGGGGTAGGAAAATTTGCTTCTGCCTGTCACATCCATTTTGGTGAGTTTAATCTACCCTTTCACTCTATAAGATAGATATCTATAAGATATATTATTTAAAGTAAGTAAACTATTACCAAAATTTAATAAATATAAATATTTATACACGTAATATGTATATACATAGAGATCCAAAGAACGACTTGTGATAATATCTAAATTCCAGTTCATATCTAAA
>JAECWJ010000308.1:0-12096 GCA_018150375.1 Drosophila sturtevanti
AGCACATGATATGATTGCCACTTATATAAAAGTATGAGATTTATGAAAAATCATAATATATTATTAAATTGTAAAAAAATAAAGATATTCAGATATTCAAAATTATTATTATTATTAAAGTATAGGATATAGATGTATAAACTATCAACCTAACTATATTTTACAAGCACTGGCAAACTAAGGCCTTCGGCTTAGACGAAAACTACATCCATGCACTAGCCTGGGATTCGAACCCGAGTCCTCGTTGTTCAGTTGGCTAAATGACTGGGCCGCTTAGACAACTCATCTACCGAGGCCTGCATATTCAACATTAATTAAAAAAGATTTTATAATAGAAAAAGAACAAATTTTGGCTAAATTAATAGCATTGGCACTCTAATACATAATACCTATTTTATATATTTGAGCGAAATTCTATTACCACTACTTCAATTCACGCACTCATAATATATCTAACGGGAAATAAGCAGACTTTATAAATTAATTATGAGTTAAGAAATGAGATATGAAATAAAGCAAGATAACATTATTAATTCCAAAATCAAATAAAGTGGATATGATTCCTTTAGCACAAAAGGAGTAATTCTTTTCTTATTACAGTTTCATTAATTTTTGATGGTGTTTGACTTTAGAAACCAAATTTTAATTACCGATGACCGTTTTTTTGGATTTATTACAAAGGCAAATACAATTATCAGAGTGTTACTATTTATAAATACTTCCTTTGCATATAAGATGGATTGCTAAACGTATGTTCAGTTAAAGTTTTTTAGTCTTTGGACAAGTGCGCATTGTTGTCATCATGAAGTTAAAATTAGTATTGGTGTTTGCAATACTTTTGTGTACTTTTCTGTACTTCTTTTGTAGTGTCTCGTACTGATCAAGAAGAGTTTGAGACTATTAGAAAAAGAATCGAAAGTATAGAACACGCTGTAAAGAAATATCACAGCGAATTCGATACGAAGGTTAAATTTGTTCCATTACAAGAAGCAATCGATGCGATTGATGAATCTATGTTACAATACCAAGGGACAGCTAAGAATAAACTGAAACAAAGCGTACAACTCATTAGAATTACTAAAGGAAGTACAGAACAATACGGCCGAGCTAAAAAATGCATTGGATGCAGTGTTACATGATCTGTATTATGATTTTGGACCATACGGCTTCTAGGGAATGCGGAAACGAGAACTCGCAAATCAATTTGAAAGATGCAAAGAATCTGAAAGGGCACTGACTATTGCTCGTAATGTTGAGTTTATATTTAGAGCACTTTTAGCTTCTGTAATTGGACCTGGAGGCGTTGCATTAGGATTTTCTTTACTTAACCCTCAATGTAGAATAGAAGCAGTAATTGCAGGACGTCAAAGAGCTACAAATGAAGAACAATTAACTTTCATTTCCGAGTTTTTCAATCTTCTTGACAAAAAGATAAGTGAAGTTGGAAGAATTGCAGATGAGGTGGAAGATTACTTGGCAGAAGATAAAAACAACTTGTATAAGCTTAAAGGGATTTTAGAAGGCGCGAGGGGAGCAAGTGGAATAAAGTAATAAGTTTGAATTTACTATTGTTTATGATATATATATGTATTTTCAGGCTAGCAAGTCATTGTTAAAGTCCACATCAAATCTCCGAAGGCTTCTTATTCCAGAATTTCAAATGATAGGAAGCGCCTGTTATACTTATTCTATTTGGCATGGAACAGAACCATGCGAGTTTCGTTCATGCAGCTCAAAGTTTACGGTCAAAAATGTAGAAAGAAACACACAGACGGATATGCCTATATCGAATCGGCTATTGGTGCTGATCAAAAATATATATACTTTAACCAATTTGATAATATCCTCTGCAAAGGTGGTCTTAGCTCCATCCAAAATGAGAACAAAAGTTCTTTCTTAGCTACGAACTCCGGCGGCCGTTTTTATACCCTGTACCCATAGGGTAAAAGAGTATATTAAATTCGCTAAAATGTATGTAACAGGCAGAAGGAAAATTTTCCGACCCCATAAAGTATATATATTCTTGATCAGCAACAACAGCTGAGTCGATATAGCCATGTCCGTCCGTCTGTTCGTCCGTCTGTCCGTCCGTATGAACACCTAGATCTCAGAGACTACAAGAGCTAGAGTAATCAAACTTGGTGTCAACATCCACATAGTGTATACGCAGATTAAGTTTGTTTCAAATTTTTTGCCTCGCCCACTTCCGCCCCCGCAAATTAGAAAAAACTATACCTAGAGTTGTATTGAAGCTACAGTATTTCTTTTTGGCAAAGTCGATTATATAGCCAATATGTACCGACTGACCAACCAAATTTGACCGAAATCGGTCAATAAATATCTGAGATATACGTATATATGTTTTGTACTGAAATGCCATGGACAGCAGCAGCTGAAATGTGTGAGCGAGATAGCATGCGCATGTAGCTTTGCACTGAATGACGCATTAGTTTCGTTCACTGACATGAGTGAGCGAGAAAGCATGAATTTGGTGATCCTGCTTGCTAGGAGAATTTTATTAAGAAAATTTATATTCAATTAATGGGGATTAGGAAGGAGTTTGAGTTTGTACCATATCCAGGGACGCCAGGGACGACTTGCTTACTTCATTTTTATACCCTTGCAGAGGGTATAATAAAATTGGTCAGATGTTTGTAACGCATAGAAATAATCGTTTCCGACCCCATAAAGTATATATATTCTTGATCAGCATCGAAAGCCGAGTCGATACCATGTCCGTCTGTCTGTTTCTTCGCTCTTTTTCGAACTTAAATTTTGAGCTACGTGAATAAAAGTCATATCATTCTCTTCATTGATGATTTATCCAAATCAAGTTTAAAGATTGGTCGGATCGGACAATTATGAGTTATAGAAAAATAGGAAAGATCAGAGGTACCTCGGTCAAAATGTGAGTTGTCAAAACAGTTCTTGTGAGAAAAACTTTTTTGTTTTTTGAGATATCTCAACCAAATTTGGCACACAGATGAGAATTTTACACCTTACCAGCAAGTTTGATTCAGATCGGATAATAAACACCGACATAAATCAATAAAATCAATAATCAACCCCCATCAAAAGTATGTTTTTGTTTTTTAAGATACCTCAACCAAATTTGGTGAACAGATGAGAATTATACTTTTACATCATATCAGTAAGTTTGAATCAGATCGGATAATAAACACCGACATAAATCAATAAAATCAATGAATCAACCCCCATCAGCATCAGTATGTAGGCATATGCAGCCAATTAAATACGTTTATATTTGCTTTTATATATGCGTACACAAACAACATACATGGAAACATACAAACATACATACATACATATATGCGAACACGTGCTTGAAAAAACTACAAGCTGAGTGCGAAACAGAAAGAGACAAAAAACTATTTGTATTGTGTTGTTGTTTTCTAGAATTCGTCAGAAACTTTAGAGAGCGAGAAGCTGGACGCTTGCAATGTATACCGAAATAGTGAGACGATGAATTATAAGTTTGGTAGCGCAATAGGTAGAGATCGATTCTAGAAATGACGTGAGCGGAGGTTCAAATCCGACCATTGGCAAACTCGAATTTTTTCTTACTGTTTGTTTTTTTGGTTCAAATTTTTTTTAAATTTTATATTTCCAATTTTTAAAATATCTTGAATCCGATATGACGGAGAAAGTAATCAATTAATCTGCAAGGGTATACAAACTTCGGTACGGCCGAAATTAGCTTCTTTGATATTTTTACTTAATAGTTTCTGAAAAATTTTTTTAATTGTTTACAGTGAATTACGATGTACACAAGATGAAACGATTTATTATATATTGAATAGCAAAATACAAATCAAGCATGCACTTAAAAACAATAAAATTATCTTTGGATTAATTAGTATACGATGCTAACATGGGCACGTGAGTCAGAATCAAGACAAATTGAAATTTTCAAAAACTGATTGTAATCCATATTGGAAACCTTATATATCCAATCAAGTGAAGAATTCTTTATAAATGTTTTAATTCGGTTATCGCATTGTCGCGATCCAGAGGTCCTGATTTCATTAAAGAAATTGTTGACGACAGAATCATTTCGATACAACTTCAGCAATTGATCCATTGTGGATTTCGATAAGATGGCATCACATTGAGTTTTTGAATCGAAGTATGCACCGCATGCATTTGGAACAGCTTTCAAATTGTCCTTTGTTGATGGAATAATCCTTAGAATCGGGATTGGCGTTGTTCTAATGGAAATTTAGAAAATTAAAGATAAAGTTGAAAATAGTTGAAAATCGATTCCGTTTAGTATTTAAAGTTTTCTGAAAGAGCGCGCATTTTGTAAGCATTTCTTCGTTATTGAAATTCACATCCGTCGGATTACAAATTACGTTTGATGCTTCTGCTACTATTTTTTTAGCGTGTTCCATTTTGCTGTTAAGCGATTTCAGCGTTACATTGGTCGGTATCATATTTAAATGTTTCCCCATCTCTCTTAATTCCTTAAACACACTTGATGTAAACCTATTAAGACTCTCTGGACTCGGGTCAACAAGATCAGCGGAAATTTGCAATTCTGCGCACCAGGAAATGATCTCTCCACGCAACGACGTATATGAGATCGAAGTACTACCCAGAGCTAAAATTGTATTTAACGAAATATTTTCTTGTGACATAAGTAAGCTGTCAATTTCACTCGATGAGAGAAATGAATCAAAAAAATTTAGCTGATCATTGTATATGTCTATCAATACAGGTCCACAGCTTTCCTGCGAAGTAGGAACTGCTCCAGCAGCAATGATGCACGCAAAAATCAAGTACACTTTATTCATTTCGGCGACTGTTCAAGGACTGAATGCAGTTTCTGCCAATCGAGCTGTACTTATACTGAAACTCGAAGGCTACTGATAATACATAATCCACCCCCCACTCCCTAACGACCGCTTAAGTGAAAAACTCATTGTGTTCTTTTTATACCCTGTACACATAGGGTATATTAAAGTGGACAAATTACATGTAACAGGCAGAAGAAAACATTGCCGACAACATTAAATATATATGTTCTTGATCAGTAACAATAGCCGAATCGTTTAAAAATATATTCAATATGTACCAGTTTATCAAACTATAAGTAACGGAGATATATGTACGTATAAGACTGTTGTACTCTTATACATTTGCAGTTTCGGCATGTTAAGAGAATTTTTTAAACAAATTTGTAATCCAATCAATGGGGAGTTCGGAGGAGATTGCCTTTATGAAATATTATTGATTTAAAGGGTATACACAAAGTCGTAATGAACGACTTGTTTGTTTTATTTTAACAAAATCTGTTGTCTGAATGATGATATTTATTCATTGTTAGCATCTAATCTTTTGTACACATCCTGTAGTTCGTAAGAACTACGATGATCTTTTGTTTAAATACAGTCCCTTCAACTGTCGATAAGCATAGGAAATATAATACAGTCGGGCCTCGATTATCCGTGATCCGGTCAACCGGTAACCCCGATTAACCGTGATGGCCAAAGATCAGTCTATTGGTTTTTTTTGCAAGGTTTTAATTTGTTTCCTTCGATTAACCGTGATTACCTCTATTATCCGTGATGGCAGAATTTTTTTATTTACTTCAACTTCATACATACAATACCATAAAGATGAAAACGGGGAATTCCCTTGTTACACGACTTTTTTTTTAAGAAGTTGTGAACTTTTTGCCTCATATTATCAGTAGTAAATTAAATATATATATATTTTCGATTAACCGTGAAAATTGATTATCCGTAATGCTCCTGGTCCCGACCATCACGGATAATCGAGGCTCGACTGTATATTGATATATTGTTATCATAAATGTGACAGAGAAAAGAATAATATTTGTATTGTCACTAGAAGACACGACCATAGGAACGTATATAAGATGGGTTGCTGGACTTATGTTCAGTTAAAGTTTCCTGGTCTTTGAAGAAGCACTGTGAAGATATTGTTGTCATCATAAGGAAAAAGACAGTATTGGTGTTCGCAATACTTTCGTGTACTTTATTTGTAGTGTCTCGTGCTGATCCAAAAGAAACTCTTATTCGAGCAATGGATAGTGTTAATAATGTCATAATCAAATATCAAAGTGAATTCGATACGAAAGTTAAATTTGTTCCATTACAAGAAGCTATCGATTCGATTCATGAATCTATGTTACAATACCAAGGGACAGCTAAGAATAAACTGGATAAAATTCGAAATTTGAATAGTGATTCTCGTCTGAAGTACCAGGAATATGTTGGCCCAGTTTTCGAGTGGTGTGTGGCGTATAATACCACACTTGAATTCTTTATTCCTTTTGTAGAAGACAATGATTTGTCGGACGATGTCAGAGATACCATCATTGATATGAATATCGATGCTCTGCTTAGTGGGCAAAAAAAAAGTCCAATTCATTAGATTTGCTAAAGGAAGTACAGAAAAATATGGCCGAGCTAAAAAATGCATTGGATGCAATGTTACATGATCTGAATTACGATTTTGGACCATACGGCTTCTACGGTATACGGAAACAAGAACTCTCAAATAAAATTGAAGAATCAAAAAGATCTGAAAAGGCATTTATTGTGGCTGCGACTGTAAGTGGTATATATGGAGCAATTTCGTCTTTCGTAGGTGGACCGACAGGCATGGCATTAGGATTGGTTGTAAAAGGACACTCGAAAGCTACATATGAAGAAGAATTAAATTTCATTCAAGAGTATTTCGATCTTCTTGACAAAAAGATAAGGGGGAGGTAGTAAAATTGTAGCTGAGGTGGAAGTTGATTTGGAAGAAGATAAAAACAACTTGTATAAGCTTAGTGGGATCTTAGACTGTACAACGAGCATAAAGAAGGTCTTGTTTATCCCGAAATTACGAAAACTTATCGTTCCGAAGTTTCTAACATTGGGACGCACCTGCTATAATTATACGATTTGGCATGGATATGGTTCAACAGCATATAAGAAAAACAACTCTAGATATAAACGTCATGTAACCGAAACATGTAAGGCCAAACAACTTCAGGCGATGAAAACAATGTTAGGATCATCTTCTTTCAACATTACATGGTCAAATATGGTTTCCCAAGCCCATTCCATTTTGAATGAAATCGATTGTGTACCTGAACCATCGAAAACATTGGAACTGTACCATGGAATATTAGGCCAAGTCCGACAGTCTGATATTCCTAGTGGTAAATAATATATAAACAACTTTATAAAAACACTAAATTGATGAAAAATAAAATTAAGATATTCGAATATTAAAATTTATAAAAGCATAAGTATATAAGATTTTTTGACATGTACATTTTTGTATGAATATATTGTAAAATTCATAAAATAAATCGAAATAACCGAAATAAAGACAAAAACAATAGTAATAAACTTAACGTTTGCTATTTTAATACATACTTCTACATATAAACGTTTGCCTTCAGCTCAACTAATTTGCTGCTTTTAAGAATTGATTTTTATGATTTATGTCTGTATTTATTAATCGATTATCTGATTCAAATTTTTTCGTATGGTGGTAAAAACAGATATCTTATCTGTGGGCAAAATCGGTTGCAATAGTTTAAAAAAGGTTTTTCACAATGTCTGCTTACCTTATGGTAATAACTGATGGTTTGATATCTCCTATCTATTTTGTATACCTTATAGATATCCGATCCGCCCACTTCTTGAACTTGACGACAATAATTTAACAAGGAACAGAACCACGCGAGTTTCATTCATGCAGCTCAAAGTTTACGGTCAAAAATGTAGAAAGAAACACACAGACGGATATGCCTATATCGACTCGGCTATTGGTGCTGATCAAAAATATATATACTTTAACCAATTTGATAATATCCTCTGCAAGGGTGGTCTTAGCTCCTTCCAAAATGAGAAAGAAAGTTCTTTCTTAGCTACGAACTCCGGCGGCCGTTTTTATTCCGTGTACCCATAGGGTTAAAGAGTATATTAAAGTCGCTAAAATGTATGTAACAGGCAGAAGGAAAATTTTCCGACCCCATAAAGTATATATATTCTTGATCAGCATCAACAGCAGACTCGATATAGCCATGTCCGTCTGTCCGTCCGTATGAACACCTAGATCTCAGAGACTATAAGAGCTAGAGTAACCAAACTTGGTGTCAACCTAGTGTGTACCCGGATCAAGTTTGTTTCAAATTTTTGCCATGCCCACTTCCGCCCCCGCAAATTAGAAAAACTTATAACTAGAGTTGTATTGAAGCTACAGTATTTCTTTTGGCAAAGTCGATTATATAGCCAATATGTACCGTCTGACCAAATCGAAATCGGTCAATAAATATCGGAGATATACGTATATATGTTTTGTACAGAAATGCCATTTACAGCAGCAGCTGAAATGTGTGAGCGAGATAGCATGCGCATGTAGCTTTGCGCTGAATGACGCATTAGTTTCGTTAACTGACATGAGTGAGCGAGAAAACATGAATTTGGTGATTCTGCTTGCTAGGAGAATTTTATTAAGAAAATTTATATTCAATTAATGGGGATTTGGAAGGAGTTTGAGTTTGTAACATATCGCTTATTGGTACAGGGTATACTCCAAGTCGCCAGAGACGACTTGCTTACTTCATTTTTTTACTTAATAGTTGCTGAAAAACTTTTTTAAATGTTTACAGTTAATTACGATGTACACAAGATGAAACGATTTCTTTATATATTGAATAGCAAAATACAAATCAAACATGAGCTTAAAACCAATAAAATTATCATTAGATTAATTAGTTTACGATGCTAACATGGGCACGTGAGTCAGAATCAAGACAAATTGAAATTTTCAAAAACTGATTGTAATCCATATTGGAAACCTGATATAGCCAATCAAGTGAAGAATTCTTTATAAATGTTTTAATTCGGTTATCGCATTGTCGCGATCCAGAGGTCCTGATTTCACTAAAGAAATTGTTGACGACAGAATCATTTCGATACAACTTCAGCAATTGATCCATTGTGGATTTCGATAAGATGGCATAACATTGAGTTTTCCAATTTGTAAAGTATCCTCCATCGCATGCATTTGGTACGGCTTTCAAATTGTCCTTTGTTGATGGGATGATCCTTAGAACCGGCATTGGCGTTGTACTAATAGAAATTTAGAATTTTAAAGAAAAAGTTGGAAATAGTTGAAAATCGATACTTACCGTTTAGTATTTAAAGTTTTCTGAAAGAGCGCGCATTTTGTAAGCATTTCTTCGTTATTGAAATTCACATCCGTCTGATTACAAATTATGTTTGATGCTTCTGCGACTATTTTCTTAGCGTGTTCCATTTTGCTGTTAAACGATTTCAGCGTTACATTTTCTATAACATTACCTTCTATTATCGATCTTTTTAAAAGTGGCAACAGAAGATATTCAATGTTATTTGGAGTCTGACCATAAATGATTTCAAGCTTTCGAACTTCGCCTTCAAATGTAATAATTGCTTGATATTTTAAGTTATTGTCGTTGGTCGGTATCATATTTAAATAATTCCCCATGTTTTTTAATTCCTTAAACACACTTGATGTAAACCTATTAAGACTCTCTGGACTCGGGTCAACAAGATCAGCAGAAATTTTCATTTGTGAGCACCAGGAAGTGATCTCTCCACGCAACGACGTATATGAGATCGCAGTACTACGCAGAGTTGAAATTGTATTTGACGAAATATTTTCTTGTGACATAATTAAATTGTCAATTTCACTTGATGAGAGAAATGAATCAAAAAAGTTTAGCTGATCATTGTATATGTCTATCAATACAGGTCCACAACTTTCCTGCGAAGTAGGAACTGCTCCAGCAGCAATGATGCACGCAAAAATCAAGTACACTTTATTCATTTCGGCGACTGTTCAAGGACTGAATGCAGTTTCTGCCAATCGAGCTGTACTTATACTGAAACTCGAAGGCTACTGATAATACATAATCCCCCCTCCCTAACGACCGCTTAAGTGAAAAAACTCATTGTGTTCTATTTATACCCTGTACACATAGGGCATATTAAAGTGGACAAATTACATGTAACAGGCAGAAGAAAACATTGCCGACAACATTAAATATATATGTTCTTGATCAGTAACAACAGCCGAAATGTTTAAAAATATGTACATATGTTCAATATGTACCAGTTGACCAGACTATAAGTAACGGAGAAATACGTATAAGACTTTTGTACTCTAATACATTTGCAGTATCGGCATGTTAAGAGAATTTTTTAAACAAATTTGAAATCCAATCAATGGGGAGTTTGGAGGAGACTTACTTTATGAATGATTTATAGGGTATACACAAAGTCGTTATGAACAACTTGCTTGTTTAATTTTAACAAAATCTGTTGTCTGAACGATGTTATTTATACATTGCTAGCATCTAATCTTTTGTACACATCCTGTAGTTCGTAAGAACTACGATGATCTTTTGTTTAAATAAAGTCCCTTCAACTGTCGATAAGCATAGGAAATATGATATATTAATATATTGTTATCATAAATGTGACATAGAAAAGAATAATATTTGTATTGTCACTAGAAGACACTTCCTGTAGTTCGTAAGAACTATGATGATCTTTTGTTTAAATAAAGTCCCTTCATCTGTCGATAAGCATAGGAAATATAATTTATTAATATATTGTTATCATAAATGTGACATAGAATAGAATAATATTTGTATTGTCACTAGAAGACTCGACCATAGGAACGTATATAAGATGGGACGCTGAACTTATGTTCAGTTAAAGTTTCCTGGTCTTTGAAGAAGCACTGCGTATGAAGACATTATTGTCATCATGAGGAAAAAAACAGTATTGGTGTTTGCAATACTTTCGTGTACTTTATTTGTAGTATCTCGTGCTGATCAAGAATTTGAGACTATTAGCAAAGCACTCAAAAGTATAGAACACGTTGTACAGAAATATCACAGCGAATTTGATACAAAAGTTAAATTTGTTCCATTACAAGAAGCCATTGATGCGATTCATGAATCTATGTTACAATACCAAGGGACAGCTAAGAATAAACTGGATAAAATTCGAAATTTGAATAGTGCTGCTCGTCTGAAGTACCAAGATTGTGTTGGCCCAGTTTTCGAGTGGTGTATTGCATATAATACCACACTTGATTTCTTCATTCCTTATTTAGAAGACAATACTTTGTCGGACGATGACAGAGATACCATATTTGAAATAAATCTCGATGCTCTAAATCAAGGTCAAAACAAAACGTACAATTCTTTAGAATTGCTAAAGGAAGTACAGAGCCTTACGGCCGAGCTAAAAAATACATTGGATTCAATGTTACATGATCTGAATTACGATTTTGGACCAAGCGGCTTCTACGGAATGCACAAACAAGAACTCGAAAAACAAATTGAAGAAATAAAAAAAAGTGAAAAGGCACTTTTGGTTGCTAGGGTGGTAATTAGTATATTTGGAGCAATTTTGTCTTTCATAAGTGCACCGGTTGGCGCGGCATTAGGATTGGGTGTGATTTTTACCACTAGTAAAATCAAAAACATAAGAAACCGGAAAGCTACATATGAAGAACAATTAAAGTTCATTCAAGAGTATTTCGATCTTCTTGACAAAAAGATAAGGGAAGCTAGTATAATTGCAACTGAGGTGGAAAATTCCTTGCAAGAAGATAAAACCAACTTGATTTCGCTTAGTGGGACCATAAAAGGTGCAAGGAACCTAAAGCCATTGTTGTCCAAACCAAATCTCCGAAGACGTCTCATTCCAAAATTTCTAGAATTAGGAAGCGCCTGTTATAATTACACGATTTGGCATGGATACGGTTCAGCAGGATACAATAAAAATAACTATAGATATAGACGTGATGTAACCGAAACATGTAAGGCCAAACAACTTCAGGCGATGAAAACAAAGTTTGGATCATCTTCTTCAAACATTACATGGTCAAATATGGTTTCCCAAGCCCATTCCGTTTTAAATGAAATTGACTGTGAGCCTGAACCATCGCTAAATGAGAAACCAGAATTGCAAGAAAAGTTTGATGAAGTCAATAGAGAACCTTCTGAAATTCCTAGTAACCCATCGAGAAAGAGATTACCAAAATTGT
>JAECWJ010000309.1:0-60973 GCA_018150375.1 Drosophila sturtevanti
TGATTATTCTTTACTAAATTTTAGATTTTGTTGCTTAAATGTTCTGAAGGGGGATGAAATGATGGGAAAAGGGTCGATTTCCTGCCTATTTGTTTCGCACCTTGATTTTAGGTAAGCCTTATGGAGCACCTTCCCTGACCTTGTCTTAACGGTGGCCTTTCTATCCTCCTGTACATCTTCTGCATTAAATAGGTTTTTATCTTTCCCTGTATTTGTTTGTTCCTGACTAAAACCTCTCCTTCTGTGTCGTACTTAACCTGCGCTTGTTTACCGACATTGCCTCTTGTTTAGATTGTATCAAACCACTTATGTCTTCCAGAGTGTTGCGCCTAAAGTCCGTCAAAGCCTGATAATTTATCCTGGGGTCCTGTCCAAGAAAATATCAACTAGCTTCCTTCCAGTAACGGAGTGAATCGAGTTGTTATATCTATCGACGGCCATGGGTACGAGTTCCGATACCCTGAGGGCTGAAAATTCGGACTTAAGGCACCAATAGATTTCGAGGAAAGTCGAGTGAAATCGCTTCACCTGACCATTGACCTCGCTCCGTTGGGTAGGGTATGGTATACGATAATATTCAGTAGATTTAGGTAATTAAGTACTGTGGGGCAAAGGAGTCCTCATTCGTTGTCAGTTACCAGGATTTTAGGGGCCGTGAAATAATGCTGTACCTCTGCTAGCTTTTCTCGCAAGTGGAGTTCAGCTTTCGTGTCTATAGGAAATAGCTTGGCAAACTTCGAAAATTTGTCAATGCAGCTGAGAAATTTCTGTTTTTCCAGTGCGAAGATGTCGATGTGCAGGATTTCGCACGGGTACGTTGGAGTGGGTGTGGGCTCCAGCAGCGGTTGGTAAGGGTGTCGATCATATTTGTGAAGCTTGCATGTCTTGCAGGCCGCCGCTATATTTCTGATTTTACTTGCCATTTTCGGAAAATAGACCCTCTCTAACAGCTGGAGCCTTACTTCCTTATGGTTTCTATGGCCCAGACTTCAGGTGAAGCTTTTGTCGTTTTAGAATTATACAATACCCCTTTGAACGGGAAAGCCATTTCAAAGTGCTTAACAGATCGATTTGACGATAAACGTTTGATCAATTCTAAAAACGCTCGAATACCAACTTTCTCACTAACGCAAGGCATATTATCCATTGCCAAATTTTATCAAGGAGTCTACTATCAGCTCTCGTTGATTCTGAATCAACGTTCAAGAGTCGACACCTGATAGTATTAGGATTTTTTTTTTTCGCGCGAATCCCAACGGATGCAAAATTTGCCACTCTTCCCGCCCAACCGACCGAGGGTCGCAAGCCGCATAACGTTCGGCACGAGTCGCGGGGAGCACAAACAAACAGACAAGTAAACGAAAACTACAGCTACTTACGAGCTAGATAGGAAATAATAGACGCTTTTAGCCTGGGAAGAGAGATCTTTGAACTAATCAGTCGGTAAAGACAATTGTAATCAGAACAGAGGACTCGAAAGGGTTCATGCAAAGAAAAGTTAGTAGTACAGCGTTTAAGGAATAAAGGAAGATAGTTTCTAGTAGGCCTGAAAGGTACAGAGAATTCTACTTGGGTCAATAGATCAGGCGAGTCTACATCACCATTTAGGAGCTTGTGCATAAGAACTACGCCAAGCATTATTCTACGGTTAGTAAGGGAGGGGAGGTTAATCAAAAGAAGCCTACTCGAGTACGAGGGAAGCTTGACATTGTGATCTCAGTTCAGACCACGAAGAGCAAATAGTAAAAACTGCTTTTGCACAGATTCAATTCTCATTTGGTGTGACTCATATTGAGCGGACCAAACACAAGATCCGTATTCCATAATGGGGCGGACCAAAGAGGTAAAGAGGATTTTTGTAGTATAAGGATCGTCAAATTCTTTTGACCATCTCTTTATAAATCCGAGAACACTCATTGCTTTGCCAACAATTGTGGAAACATGGGAGTTGAAAGTCAATTTATGGTCCATGAGTACACCCAAATCGTTCATTACATTTAGACGTTCTAATGGAGAATTATTTATGAAATAGGTTATAAGTTGAGGACAGTTTCTATTAAATGTCATAACCTTACACTTTGCAGTGTTTAAATTCAAACGATTGTGTTGACACCAACACTGAAAATTGTTAAGGTCAGCCTGTAATCGACTGGGCGAAACCATATCTTTAAAACTAAGGCATAGCTTAACATCGTCAGCATACATTAGCACTCGAGAATGTAGCATGACGGAGGGAAGATCGGTAATAAAGAGGGTAAAGAGCAGCGGACCCAGATGACTCCCCTGAGGCACCCCGGATGTCACATTGATGCGTTTTGAATAATAAGACTTAAAAAGAACTTTCTGTGTTCTGTTTGTTAGGTACTCACGAATCCAATTCAGTAATGAAGTTGGAAATCCAATTTCGTTGAGCTTAAAAAGTAATAACTTACGGTTAACAGAGTCAAAAGCTTTACTAAAGTCGGTATATATGACATCAGTTTGCTTGGCTTCTTCAAATCTTTTGATCGTTAATTATGTGAATTCTAAAAGGCTAGTGGTCGTAGATCTACGTTTCACAAAACCATGCTGTGTGGGTGAAACTATATATGTACAGAAATGTTGCAATTGAGAAGTTATTCTCAAAAGCTTTTGGAATCGCGTACAATTTGGAAATACCCCTATAATTTGACACATTGGACTTATTGCCGTTTTGTGGAGAGGAATAATGAAAGATTCCTTCCACATAATTGGGAAAGAGGATGTTTCAACAGACAAAGAGAATAACTTAAGAATCGGCTTGCATAAAGTATCAGCACAAAATCTTAGTACACACCCAGGAATCCCATCAGGCCCCGGTGAGTACACAGGCTTAATTAACTTAAGCATGCTAAGAAGCGTACTTTCATCGAAGAAAGGATTGAAAATACCATTAGATCTGTTAAACTCATAAGGATACGAAATGTTCCTACTATATTCCGATGAGGAATAGGTTGTTTTGAAAAAATCAGCAAACATATCGGCAATGGCCTGATCAGTGTCAGCTATCTTATTTTCAAAACTTAAACAGGATGGGATTATGGATGTCTTACGTTTAGTATTGACAAAGTTAAAAAACTGCTTAGGATCATGCGAAAACTGAAGTTTACACCGCCGAAGATAATCCTTATAGCATTTGGTGTTAAGAACCATGAAGTTCGAACGGACAATAGAATACAGATAAAAATCAGACGGGCGACCTGCTTTTTTTGTACTTCCTATAATGTCTTGTTTTAATGTTTCTTAGGTTAGACAACTCCCGAGTGAACCAGGGCGGTCTGTTAGACCGAATCGATTTCACGAGAGGAATACAAACTTTAAAAAAGCAAATTATAAAAGTATTGAATAGCGGTATCCATATGTGTGCAACTATGACCAATCATTATTAAGAATGAAGTAAGTAAGTCTGACAAAGTCAGCCTTATGAAAACGGCGAATCTTTGACACCGAATTTGCACAAGAAATCGGCCAATGAAATGAAAGGTCAATAGCTACATTTAATGTAGGATGAAATTTGTCTTCTGGAAGAACCAGTGGGTCAATCCTGGAAACAACACTGTTGGAGGAATCCAATACAAATATGAGATCAAGTAATTTCTCATGTGAATTACGCACAGGATTTATCTGGCTTAGGGATAAGCCAAAAAGACCATCAACGAAGCAATGTGACAAGGAGGGTAGCATCATGGATGATGCCTCAGGGACCCATGAAATATCTGGGAGATTAAAATCTCCAAGAACGATAAGTGAATCTCTATCGGACATCACTGCGAAAACAGCATGAATGGCGTGCAAGTGTTTATTGTATATTTCCAAATCGGACACAGGTGGGATATACGAACAAGTAACATAGGTGTAAAATGATTTAAACAAGATCTTAACACTGATGAATTCGATTTCATGAGTGAAAGATGACTACATTAGTTCAGAAAGAAGGGCTGAATCGACAGCAATTAACACACCACCAACAGTGCGGATTGTCCGATCTCTCCAATAATTTGAATAATTTGTGCAAAGAACTGAAGCATCAGAAATGTCTGGCTTCAGCCACGTCTCAGTAAAGGCAAGCATATTGACTCAGACCTATCGCAAAAAGCTCTAAATGCTATCGTACGCGAATTAAACGGTAATTTACCTACATTGTTGGCAAAAGGTGCTTTGCATCTATGCGAGTTGGTAGAGAACCAAGTACAAAAAATGCTTTTACCACAAAGTTTAGGCAAATGCCTCCACCACTTCCACAAAGGCAGCCCTTCACTACCACCAGCAGGTTCCTGTCTCAAAAACCTCAGCCTACAACCCAGGCAGCCAATTGGCAAGCCTTCAAACCAAAACTCTACTACACACCAACTATAGAACAACCAACGGGAAGCCCAGTTGATAACTGGAAACACCGTGACCCCACTCTTTACTGCGCCAAACCAATATACGCCCCATATGCCTTACCTCAGGATCAGCATAGAAGACCGATAACTAACAAACCAGAACCTAAACCGGTTCTCATGAAAGTAGACGAATCTCTACGCTCCCGTTGCATCAATTACATAAATAGGCCTCAACCAAATGGCCTAACAATCCCCTTCGCCTTACGGATTATTGCTACCGGAATATCTTACCAGGCTTATGATGAAGCGGAAGAAAATGCGAAAGAAAATATTATAATTTGCTTATTACATATAGTATTTTAAGCTCTGCGGCTAAGAGCGTCGGCTGAGAGAGAGATGCAGTACATATGTGCCGTTGTATTTAAGTATGTTTATATATACGTATATATGTACAGATGGTACGTACTCAAGAGATGCTTACGCAAAAGTGACGGATCCTATTACTGGCCCTTTTGTATATATATATGATTGTATAAATTTTATTTACTTTAAATTGGGCATATGACCACTTGTTATATTGTATACTCTACAATGCTGTGGGCATATGCTCATTTGGCATACAACATACTAGAGAGGATCCAGAAGCAGCTGACTAAGTGACTACGAGAGACAGCAGGACCAAGAGACTTACCCAGTTGATGATTCAGATGTTAATTTTTTACGTTATTTTTGAAGTGCGTAATTAAAGATGGCTCTTATCTTAATTTCCTTATTGACACCGGCTCTAGCCAAAATTAGATCCAATCCCACTTAGTGAAAAATTCAAAACCGAATGAAAATGAATTCTTACCTAACTCGATCGCTTTTTTTGGTCACAAAGACATCTGATAAAATATTTTTTTTATTACCAACTCTAAGAACAGTCCATGGTATACTACGGAATAATACACTAAAAAACATTAATGTGTTGAACTTGAACGGCAGTTACAACTCACTACTCAATCATTGAATAATATATTAAGATTAGAAAGGTAATGTCCTCATGTACTCCTTCAGGTTAATCTTCCTGCCAACTTGCCTCGGGTTGGCCACCATGTTTGGCACATTTAAAATCATTCATGTCTTTAATATCGAGGAATACGAAACAGAGTTCGGTGACATATCGAACAGACTCATTGTAATTAATAGTAATTTCCGTTTCTGATATTTGAACTCTTAAAAGCAGAAAACGATCTTAAAAGATTAAAACAATTCGTAAGAAAAGCCATGTCAATAGATGCGTTGGGTACTTTTTGGAAGGAGTTGGGCCTGCAAATTCAATTTTAATAAAGAACTTCAAATGAAATTGGTCTTGAAGATATTCATTTACCCTGTCACTACAAGTGCTTCGTTTTTTTTTTTGTGTAAAGATGAAGTCTACAATCAAATAATAAAGCGTTGATTGTTCCTTGACGGTATAAACCGAAGTGAATTTATTTTATAAAATGTTCTGTTGCTTAGCCTAAGAGTTTTTAGTATATAAGTAAGTTTGAGTTCTGTCGCTCAAGGCAGCGGCAGAACGGGAGTATATAGCATGCCATATGTATTTGTATATGTTGTTAAATATGTATATATGTGCAGAAGGCATATACATGCGCTTGGTACCGAATGGTCAGAACGTCATAGTGCTTACGCTGCAGTTCTCACGCTGCGGGCCAGTCCACATATAAGTGGCTGATCATATTGCGGCACTTGACGGCGGTTATGTTATGTAAACAAAGCGACAAAGTGTCTCTATGTTTATGCGCTTGATACTCTATTATTCAATTTGGGCATATGACCACTTTACATATTGTATACACTACAATACGGTGGGCATATGCTTGTTTGGCATATAACATACTACACCTCCCCTTTTAGAGAAATAACGTAATAATATGTTATGTAGTTATTATTTTTTTTCTTATGTTATATGTTAGTGTTCAAATATATATGTGTAGTTATTTAGTTGTGTTTTTTTTTTTTTTTGAATGTTTTGCGTCTCTTGTATAAAAATTGTGTTCTTTATTATCTTTATCACGAACTGAAATAAAATTTTGTTCTATCTTGTTTTCATTTTAAGTTAGCTTATTATTATATAAAAAAATTTTATTATAAATGAAAATTTTTCTCTTTTTTTTTTTTTTTACTTTCGTTTTTTTTATTATTGTGAAATGAATAAATGAAATGAAATTTCGTTGTTATATGTATTTTTTTTTTTATATTTTGATTTGGTAACTCTTTTTTTTTTAGTTTCGGCTATATTAGGGAAAAGTTTTTAACCTGTTTTTTATTTTTCGGATCTATTGGGTAAAAAATTTTTAACCTATCTTTATGTACTGTCTGTTTTTTATTTTTGCTATCTTTAATTAAAATGTTATCCCTATTTTCTATTGCTTCTATTTTATATGGGCCTAAATACTTAGGTTCTAGCTTATGGCCCGTCTCGTTTCTTAACAAGACTTTATTCCTAATTGTAATATTATCTCTATTGTCTATTCCTATGAACTTAAATGGTCCTATATATGTGGGATCTAACTTGTATCCTACTTCATTTCTTAATAGTACGGGATCTCCTATATCTATGCTTATGCCTGATGCATTATTGTCATAATATTGGTATTATAAGCTACTTCTAGACTAAACTTTACTTCCTTAACGTAATCGTCAGTATAATGTCCGGTGGTTGTGTGCAGTAGACGTTATGTTGTCTATCTTTTAGCTATTTGCACGAGTCGTTAGTTATGGATTTTTATATTCTGTTTCCATGTCCGTAATGAACGTCTTGGACCGTACTTCAGAATAAAGTTCTCAAATATAGTTTTGGCAACTGTTGTTGCACTTTTGTCTCAGTTGGTATTGCTACAAGGCCATTATGACCTCTTTGTATTTCATTGCTATATAATTTAGACAGTATCGCTTCTTGATCTTTTACATTTTGTATTAGGGTCACCGGCCTGAGTAGCGCTACTCTTAATATATATATTCATAATTTTATTGCCCATATTATTATTAAAAGATTCAATTGAAATTAATTCAAAGATCTTTTTGCACGGTGCCACTTTGAGTTGGCTGATTTGAGATACACCGGCTTGCCATTCAAGCCTTTGAAAAACTGACCTAAGTCAAGAATTCCATTGGAGTATAAATCGCTAACATCAATTCTTGCTATAACTTTCTTTCCATGTTCCTAAGAACATGTATTATTTATTATATGCAAGGCCACTACTTTACTTAATACGTCATCATAAATGATTTCATATAGGTTGGGCTTAGAAGCGTTGTAAAGTGTTTGCATAGGCAAATCTACTTTTACATTTCCTGCGCAGATTTTACTGTCTATACTGTTGCCTGGTAGTGACTTTCAGGACTTTATTTTGTATGTCTGTTTGGATATTTCGGATATTGATATCCGTGATAGGGCATCTGCCACAAAATTGTTTCGTTGTATTTAATTAATTTTTTATGGGGTTTTGTTTTTTTTTTCATTTTAAATCAATGTCTATAATTTCATTTCAAAGTATTGCTAATTTTGTATCTACTATATTGAATTCTCCTGAGATTGTGTATTGATTGAATTTGACATTGAATTAATTTGGAAAAGTGAAATGTTAAGGTTTGTAGCATTGATCATGAATTTTACAAAATATTGAGATTAAAATTTTTTTGATTAAATAACCTTTTCCTCGGTATTTACCTCGGACCCCATTGTTGTATTTGCCTGATGTAAAATGTAGGTCAGAGTTAGCCTGCCCAGGTGCCTCTGTGCAACTGGTGACAAATTTGGTAATGGCATCATTCATATTGCTGAATGTGCCTGCCTGCATAATAAGTTTTACCTTATTGATAGCACAGTTTCGTGTCATTGCATATACAGCCTGCGATGTGCTGTATTTGGATGCCAAATCTGGTGATAAGCCATCATTTATATAGGCTCCTTCAAGAGACTTAGCAAGATTTTCCACCTCTTGGGTGTATGTATTGGCTGTTTTACTTTTCTGTTGTAAATTAAGGAGTTTGGTAGAAATAACTTCTACTGATTCTCCTTTTATGGACTTCTTCAATCGTGCAATTACTTCAACAATTGTCTGCTCATTGCTGATTAGGTTTCGAGCATAACCTTTTAATTTTATTTTTATTAAACTTATTGCAGTTGTTTCATGTGCGCCTTTTAGAGAGTCTATTAGGTGTAACGCGTCTATGAAGTTTTGTAGGTTCTCAGCCTTTCCATCAAATTCTGATAACAAAGATGAGGCTAAATTAAGAAATTCTACAACTGTTGCACCATGATGGAGTTTGAATTTGTACTTTTAACTGCAGTGTTTCTATGTTACTGTCTATATTGGAAATTGTTTTATGTTTATTTGAAATTTAGTTAAAAAAAAAAATTAACTTTCATTAGATTGATTGTTGTTGGGAGTTAGTAATATGACTGAATCGTCATCGGAGCTCTCCAGATCAACAACCTCGATTTTGTCTTTAAAAGTTCGTGTATCCATATTGGTAAGTCCCTGTTTGGTAATTGTTTGGCATAGCGGACTTTAAGTGACTCTTCGATAAGTTCCGCAACATTTTTCCTAAACTTTTTGTTATTCTCAATTCATTCCATCATTTCTTTGAATTTAACATTCTGTTCACCATTATCTATTATATAACTGATGAATGGAAGATATTTCCTTAAATACTTAAGTTCCACTATATCCATAATTCCCTATTATGTTGCGGCTTATATGGCCAGTTGTACATTGTTTCCATTAATTTTTGCTTTAGATCTTTCAGAACTGTCCCCTTTTTTTTTTTTACGCGCGAATTCCAACGGATGCAAAATTTGCCACTCCCTATGTATGTTTTTTCTTGTGTCTATTTCTCTATTCTAAAATTTAGGTTCATTATCTATATCATTTGACCTGCTCCTAAGCGTCAATAAAAACTGTATACAAATTGTGTATACTCTATATAGGGAGAGAAAAGTGGGAAAAGCATAAAAGTTCCTTATTTTGACTTTTTTTTTTTTTTTTTGTTTGGAAATTAGTGCAATAATGGGGAAAAAAAGAATAAAAATTGGAATGCATGTTATTTAAATCATAATACATATATTTTTTTTTTTTAATGGGAAAGATAAAAATTTTCATTATATTCATTTATTTTTTTTTTAAAACTTGATAAATTATCTAACTCGTGATAAAGATGTATATAAAAAATATCAATTTTTAAAAGCAGCTTAGTTGAAAACTAAGCGCCAGAGACGTGGAAAAATTAGTGTATTAGAAAAATGTGGTTGGCTCACAATTCAGGTATACATTTCATTTTATTTAGATTGTTAAAGAAAAGAGAAAAAAAAATTCTCCAACCACATTTGTTAGTAGAAAGCCTATTTTTTTTGTTAGTAGTTTTTCAACCGGCGTATTCGCCTCTGGTTGAGTTTTTTAAAAATATTTTAAAATTAATGGCAAGTAGGCCTATGCGTATTCGCGGCCTGCTTGCGTTTTTCCGCTCTTTGGCGGAAGGTATGCGGTTTTAATTGCATCAATATTTTTACGCTCTATGTAGCGTTGTCGGTTCCACGTTGGCGGGGCCGGTGCTGGTAGCACAGGCTTGTTGTTTTAGTTTTGTTTTCTTGAACTTCTCTATTTTACTGCTGCAGATGTCCGGGGCCTATGGGCTCAGGCGGTACTGGTGCCGGTCTTCGCACCAATTTATATGTAATAGGTAGGAGGTAGGAGTAGCTTATGCGTAATCCAACATTCTGTCCTTCTCATTGGTATTGACAGAGGTGGGCCAGCTAGCAAACAGTAGAAATGGTAGTAATAAATTTCATGTTGATTTTTGGTTTTTAAATTTCAAATTGTTGTCCTCTTTGTGTAGTAACGTTTTTAAACATTATTGTTGTGTTTTGCCGTTTAATTGGAGGAGGTATGCTGGAGCAGTTCCTTCTTTATTTTTTAATGATTTTTATCAGCATTCATTTTCTTCTTTCCAATCGTGTGTAACTTTGCGTAAATGATTGAAAAACTGTTTTTCCTTTTTGGTTTTTTTTTTTTTTTAGAGTATCATCTTGCTTTCTTTTTCTCCTACTCCTTTTTCCTTCCAGGTTAATTATGGTCCTGGTCACTATTCCTTTGTGACCAATGTCACGGTCGCCATGTAAAGATGAAGTCTACAATCAAATAATAAAGCGTTGATTGTTCCTTGACGGTATAAACCGAAGTGAATTTATTTTATAAAATGTTCTGTTGCTTAGCCTAAGAGTTTTTAGTATATAAGTAAGTTTGAGTTCTGTCGCTCAAGGCAGCGGCAGAACGGGAGTATATAGCATGCCATATGTATTTGTATATGTTGTTAAATATGTATATATGTGCAGAAGGCATATACATGCGCTTGGTACCGAATGGTCAGAACGTCATAGTGCTTATCAGTCCACATATAAGTGGCTGATCATATTGCGGCACTTGACGGCGGTAATGTTATGTAAACAAAGCGACAAAGTGTCTCTATGTTTATGCGCTTGATACTCTATTATTCAATTTGGGCATATGACCACTTTACATATTGTATACACTACAATACGGTGGGCATATGCTTGTTTGGCATATAACATACTACATTTGTTTATTTTTTTTCTTTATTTTTATTATTATTTTTTTTTTTTTTGATTATTCTTTACTAAATTTTAGATTTTGTTGCTTAAATGCTCTGAAGGGGGGATGAAATGATGGGAAAAGGGTCGATTACCTGCCTATTTGTTTCGCACCTTCGATTTTAGGTAAGCCTTATGGAGCACCTTCCCTGACCTTGTCTTAACGGTGGCCTTTCTATCCTCCTGTACATCTTCTGCATTAAATAGGTTTTTATCTTTTCCCTGTATTTGTTTGTTCCTGACTAAAACCTCTCCTTCTGTGTCGTACTTAACCTGCGCTTGTTTACCGACATTGCCTCTTGTTTAGATTGTATCAAACCACTTATGTCTTCCAGAGTGTTGCGCCTAAAGTCCGTCAAAGCCTGATAATTTATCCTGGGGGTCCTGTCCAAGAAAATATCAACTAGCTTCCTTCCAGTAACGGAGTGAATCGAGTTGTTATATCTATCGACGGCCATGGGTACGAGTTCCGATACCCTGAGGGCTGAAAATTCGGACTTAAGGCACCAATAGATTTCGAGGAAAGTCGAGTGAAATCGCTTCACCTGACCATTGACCTCGCTCCGTTGGGTAGGGGTATGGTATACGATAATATTCAGTAGATTTAGGTAATTAAGTACTGTGGGGCAAAGGAGTCCTCATTCGTTGTCAGTTACCAGGATTTTAGGGGCCGTGAAATAATGCTGTACCTCTGCTAGCTTTTCTCGCAAGTGGAGTGCAGCTTTCGTGTCTATAGGAAATAGCTTGGCAAACTTCGAAAATTTGTCAATGCAGCTGAGAAATTTCTGTTTTTCCAGTGCGAAGATGTCGATGTGCAGGATTTCGCACGGGTACGTTGGAGTGGGTGTGGGCTCCAGCAGCGGTTGGTAAGGGTGTCGATCATATTTGTGAAGCTTGCATGTCTTGCAGGCCGCCGCTATATTTCTGATTTTACTTGCCATTTTCGGAAAATAGACCCTCTCTAACAGCTGGAGCCTTACTTCCTTATGGTTTCTATGGCCCAGACTTCAGGTGAAGCTTTTGTCGTTTTAGAATTATACAATACCCCTTTGAACGGGAAAGCCATTTCAAAGTGCTTAACAGATCGATTTGACGATAAACGTTTGATCAATTCTAAAAACGCTCGAATACCAACTTTTCTCACTAACGCAAGGCATATTATCCATTGCCAAATTTTATCAAGGAGTCTACTATCAGCTCTCGTTGATTCTGAATCAACGTTCAAGAGTCGACACCTGATAGTATTAGGATATTTTTTTTTTTCGCGCGAATCCCAACGGATGCAAGATTTGCCACTCCTCCCGCCCAACCGACCGAGGGTCGCAAGCCGCATAACGTTCGGCACGAGTCGCGGGGAGCACAAACAAACAGACAAGTAAACGAAAACTACAGCTACTTACGAGCTAGATAGGAAATAATAGACGCTTTTAGCCTGGGAAGAGAGATCTTTGAACTAATCAGTCGGTAAAGACAATTGTAATCAGAACAGAGGACTCGAAAGGGTTCATGCAAAGAAAAGTTAGTAGTACAGCGTTTAAGGAATAAAGGAAGATAGTTTCTAGTAGGCCTGAAAGGTACAGAGAATTCTACTTGGGTCAATAGATCAGGCGAGTCTACATCACCATTTAGGAGCTTGTGCATAAGAACTACGCCAAGCATTATTCTACGGTTAGTAAGGGAGGGGAGGTTAATCAAAAGAAGCCTACTCGAGTACGAGGGAAGCTTGACATTGTGATCTCAGTTCAGACCACGAAGAGCAAATAGTAAAAACTGCTTTTGCACAGATTCAATTCTCATTTGGTGTGACTCATATTGAGGAGACCAAACACAAGATCCGTATTCCATAATGGGGCGGACCAAAGAGGTAAAGAGGATTTTTGTAGTATAAGGATCGTCAAATTCTTTTGACCATCTCTTTATAAATCCGAGAACACCCATTGCTTTGCCAACAATTGTGGAAACATGGGAGTTGAAAGTCAATTTATGGTCCATGAGTACACCCAAATCGTTCATTACATTTAGACGTTCTAATGGAGAATTATTTATGAAATAGGTTATAAGTTGAGGACAGTTTCTATTAAATGTCATAACCTTACACTTTGCAGTGTTTAAATTCAAACGATTGTGTTGACACCAACACTGAAAATTGTTAAGGTCAGCCTGTAATCGACTGGGCGAAACCATATCTTTAAAACTAAGGCATAGCTTAACATCGTCAGCATACATTAGCACTCGAGAATGTAGCATGACGGAGGGAAGATCGGTAATAAAGAGGGTAAAGAGCAGCGGACCCAGATGACTCCCCTGAGGCACCCCGGATGTCACATTGATGCGTTTTGAATAATAAGACTTAAAAAGAACTTTCTGTGTTCTGTTTGTTAGGTACTCACGAATCCAATTCAGTAATGAAGTTGGAAATCCAATTTCGTTGAGCTTAAAAAGTAATAACTTACGGTTAACAGAGTCAAAAGCTTTACTGAAGTCGGTATATATGACATCAGTTTGCTTGGCTTCTTCAAATCTTTTGATCGTTAATTATGTGAATTCTAAAAGGCTAGTGGTCGTAGATCTACGTTTCACAAAACCATGCTGTGTGGGTGAAACTATATATGTACAGAAATGTTGCAATTGAGAAGTTATTCTCAAAAGCTTTTGGAATCGCGTACAATTTGGAAATACCCCTATAATTTGACACATTGGACTTATTACCATTTTTGTGGAGAGGAATGATAAAAGATTCCTTCCACATAATTGGGAAAGAGGACGTTTCAACAGACAAAGAGAATAACTTAAGAATCGGCTTGCATAGAGCATCAGCACAAAATCTTAGTACACACCCAGGAATCCCGTCAAGCCCCGGTGAGTACACAGGCTTAATTAACTTAAGCACGCTAAGAAGCGTACTTTCATCGAAGAAAGGATTGAAAATACCATTAGATCTGTTTAACTCATAAGGATACGAAATGTTCCCACTATATTCCGATGAGGAATAGGTTGTTTTGAAAAAATCAGCAAACATATCGGCAATGGCCTGATCAGTGTCAGCTATCTTATTTTCAAAACTTAAACAGGATGGGATTATGGATGTCTTACGTTTAGTATTGACAAAGTTAAAAAACTGCTTAGGATCATGCGAAAACTGAAGGTTACACCGCCGAAGATAATCCTTATAGCATTTGGTGTTAAGAACCATGAAGTTCGAACGGACAACAGAATACAGATAAAAATCAGACGGGCGACCTGCTTTTTTGTACTTTTGTACTCCCGAGTGAACCAGGGCGGTCTGTTAGACCGAATCGATTTCACGAGAGGAATACAAACTTTAAAAAAGCAAATTATAAAAGTATTGAATAGCGGTATCCATATGTGTGCAACTATACAAATATGACCAATCATTATTAAGAATGAAGTAAGTAAGTTCGACAAAGTCAGCCTTACGAAAACAGCGAATCTTTGACACTGAATTTGCACAAGAAATCGGCCAATGAAATGAAAGGTCAATAGCTATATTTAATGTAGGATGAAATTTGTCTTCTGGAAGAACCAGTGGGTCAATCCTGGAAACAACACTGTTGGAGGAATCCAATACAAATATGAGATCAAGTAATTTCTCATGTGAATTACGCACAGGATTTATCTGGCTTAGGGATAAGCCAAAAAGACCATCAACGAAGCAATGTGACAAGGAGGGCAGCATCATGGATGATGCCTCAGGGACCCATGAAATATCTGGGAGATTAAAATCTCCAAGAACGATAAGTGAATCTCTATCGGACATCACTGCGGAAACAGCATGAATGGCGTGCAAGTGTTTATTGTATATTTCCAAATCGGACACAGGTGGGATATACGAACAAGTAACATAGGTGTAAAATGATTTAAACAAGATCTTAACACTGATGAATTCGATTTCATGAGTGAAAGATGACTACATTAGTTCAGAAGGAAGGGCTGAATCGACAGCAATTAACACACCACCAACAGTGCGGATTGTCCGATCTCTCCTATAATTTGAATAATTTGTGCAAAGAACTGAAGCATCAGAAATGTCTGGCTTCAGCCACGTCTCAGTAAAGGCAAGCATATTGACTCAGACCTATCGCAAAAAGCTCTAAATGCTATCGTACGCGAATTAAACGGTAATTTACCTACATTGTTGGCAAAAGGTGCTTTGCATCTATGCGAGTTGGTAGAGAACCAAGTACAAAAAAATGCTTTTACCACAAAGTTTAGGCAAATGCCTCCACCACTTCCACAAAGGCAGCCCTTCACTACCACCAGCAGGTTCCTGTCTCAAAAACCTCAGCCTACAACCCAGGCAGCCAATTGGGAAGCCTTCAAACCAAAACTCTACTACACACCAACTATAGAACAACCAACGGGAAGCCCAGTTGATAACTGGAAACACCGTGAACCCACTCTTTACTGCGCCAAACCAATATACGCCCCATATGCCTTACCTCAGGATCAGCATAGAAGACCGATAGCTAACAAACCAGAACCTAAACCGGTTCTCTTGAAAGTAGACGAATCTCTACGCTCCCGTTGCATCAATTACATAAATAGGCCTCAACCAAATGGTCTAACAATCCCCTTCGCCTTACGGATTATTGCTACCGGAATATCTTACCAGGCTTATGATGAAGCGGAAGAAAATGCGAAAGAAAATATTATAATTTGCTTATTACATATAGTATTCTAAGCTCTGCGGCTAAGAGCGTCGGCTGAGAGAGAGATGCAGTACATATGTGCCGTTGTATTTATGTATGTTTATATATACGTATATATGTACAGATGGTACATTCTCAAGGAGTGTTTACGCTAGCGATCCCACGCTGCGGCCGCGGTCCGCATAAGTGACGGATCCTATTACTGGCCCTTTTGTATATATATATGATTGTATAAATTTTATTTACTTTAAATTGGGCATATGACCACTTGTTATATTGTATACTCTACAATGCTGTGGGCATATGCTCATTTGGCATACAACATACTAGAGAGGATCCAGAAGCAGCTGACTAAGTGACTACGAGAGACAGCAGGACCAAGAGACTTACCCAGTTGATGATTCAGATGTTCACGTTATTTTTAGGCGTAATGAAAGATGGCTCTTATCTTTTTTTGAAGTGCGTAGCCAAAATTAGATCAATAAAATTCAAAACCGAAGAAAATGAATTCTTACCTAACTCGGCTTTTTTGTCACAAAGACATTGATAAAATATTTTTTTATTACCAACTCTAAAAACAGTCCATGGGGATATAAAAAACATTAATGCTGCATTAGATGTCACAAATAATGTGTTGAACTTGAACGGCAGTTACAACTCACTACTCAATCAATCAATAATATATTAAGATTAGAACTGTAATGTCCTAATGTACTCCTACAGGTTAATCTTCCTGCCAACTTGCCTCGGGTTGGCCACCATCCTTGGCACATTTAAAATCATTCATGCCTTTAATATCGAAGAATACGAAACAGAGTTCGGTGACATATGGAACAGACTCATTGTAATTAATAGTCATTTCCGTTTTTGCTATTTGAACTCTTAATAGCAGAAAACGATCTTAAAAGATTAAAACAATTCGTAAGAAAAGCCATGTCAATAGATGCGTTGGGCACTTTTTGGAAGGAGTTGGGCGGTTCACCGGACCACCATGACAAAGAAATCATTGTAAGTATATCTTACTCAACTTGAGAACAATAATAAACTGTGGTATGCATATATCGAGAGCTCACTGTGCTCAGAACTATGTTCAGTATATACTTCATATATACTATCAAACGTAAACACAAGACACTTAGTCTTGGTTGTATAAATATAGGTCATGTCCGAAATATAAGGAATATAATGACCGCTTGCGCAACACGCTTATATGAATATGTGCAAACCACGCTCTACTCTGCTGCACTGCTACTGCAGAGCGCGCAGCTTTAGGCTAAGTAATATCTAAGTTCAATATGCAAAAGACAGATTAATAAAGACATTGGAAGCGACAACAACAGTCGCTCCCATCCAAAATAAATCAAAAGAAGTATTATAAAATATACTTAGTACATGGCGACCGTGACAGTGGTCGAAAGGATCGACCAGGACGACTAAGGAGAAGGAAGCCCATTTTAAAGCAGCTAAAGAAAAAAAAACAAGGAGCTCATGTTAAAGACAGCAGCAAAGCAATCAAAAAACCAACAATCACCATGAAATTTATCGGTATCATTGCTATCGTTTGCTTGCTGGCCACATCTGTCGCTACCGTTGAGAAGGACAGGATGTTGGACTACGTATAAAGTGCTGCTGCTGCTCCATTCTATGCCGCTGCCCCAGCTTTGCTATGCTCCCGCTCCAGTCTCGATTCCAGCACTATCCTGCCCTAAGAATTATCCGTTCAACTGCCATCCCAATTTGGCACCAGTTCCCTGCAGTGCTCCAGCTCCCAGCTATGGATCCATTGGTACCTATTCGCAGTACATTCCCGTCTATACTCAGCAGTAAATAGTTGAGTGACTATACGATCTGACCAACACGGAAAGAAGTCTGTGCAGCCAGCACCGGCACCCCACCATAAAAAAAGAAGCCTGTGCAGCCAGCACCGGCACCCCACCATAAAGAAGAAGCCTGTGCAGCCAGCACCGGCACCGTCCAGCTCATCAAGCGGACCACGGAAAAGTGAACCGACAGCGCTCCCAAGTGCGCACATCAATACACATATCTATAATTATATTAAATGCACTGCGTTCCATAACTTAATTTTAAATGCACTGCGTTGCATACTAAAATAATGAAAATTTTGTAACCAATTGTAAAATTGAGCGACATAAAAGTTGCCCGATTAGAGTGTGGCCTGAAAACCATACGCAAACATAGGCAGGAGAAATATGTAAAAACAATAAAAAAAAAAAAAACTTGATCTAAATTAACTTACCATACAAAGAAAATTTTTTAAAGAAAAAAAAATAATTTAAAACAAACTAAACAAAAAAAAAAAAAGGGAAAATAGTCATTCACGAATGAATGACAATAAAATTGATAAGAAAATTGAGAATCCCGAAAAATTTACAAATATTAAATATTTATTATCAATACCCCAAGATTATATTAAATATTCATTAGCAATACCCCCAAAAATGGGTTTAATAGACACTAAGACAGTGGACTCCACTGCTAATGTTATCAATAAAGTAGAAGTAGAGACGCAAGGTCTAACTACTATCACTATATTATTGATAATAATAGTAGTATTGATGTCCATTAGCTTGATTTATAAAATATACAAATTGCACAGTAAGTGCTTAAAGAGGAAATACTTAAGCAGGGCAAATGACCTTGACACAATACAAAAGTATAAACATAAAATTTTGTAATGTAATGAAAATAAAAAGAGTAAATTTTTTTAAACAAATAAAGAATATTATAAATTAAAAACTGAGAATAACAAGGCATTATGAGGTCAAGAGATAGTATAAAAAATCTTGTTAAGAAAATGTATAGAAGATATGGAGTGGCAACAAATACAAGCCACATTGCTAGAAAAAAAGGAAAAATCAAAAAAATAATAAACCCTTAACTTTACTAGTGGATACTGGAGCTAACATATCAATACTAAAAGACAATAGACTATGTTCGGAAATAAATCAAAAGTTCAAAATAAACATATCATTCAAAATATTTTTCGTGTCTGGACCTTATGTCTGTATTCTATCAAATAGAACTAGAAAATAAATCTAGAAATATAACATCATTTTCTACGAGCACTGGCTCATATCGCTTCACGCGATTACCCTATGGTCTAAAAGTAGCTCCCAATTCATTTATGAGAATGATGCAACTTGCTTTCTCGGGTCTAGAACCATCACAAGCTTTTCTATATATGGATGACTTAGTGGTTATCGGCTGTTTTGAACAGCACATGTTCAAAAATCTTACAAGTATATTTGAACTTTGTCGAAAACACAACCTTAAGTTAAATCCAGAGAAATGTTCATTCTTTATGCACGAGGTAGCATTCCTTGGCCATAAATGTACAGATCATGGTATCCTTCCGGATGATAAAAAATATGATGTAATTAAAAACTATCCAACCCCCACAGATGCAGATAGTGCACGACGTTTCGTCGCTTTTTGTAACTATTACAGAAGGTTTATTAATAACTTCGCACAATATGCACGTAATCTAACAAAATTGTGCAAGAAAAATGTCAAATTTCAATGGACTAAAGAATGTGAAGAATCATTTCAATATCTAAAAAAGGCATTAATGAAGCCAACATTATTGCAATACCCTGATTTTAGCAAAGAATTTTGCATAACCACATATGCAAGTAAACATGCATGTGGTGCGGTACTATCACAAGACTGCAACGGTGCGCAACTACCAATTGCATATGCATCGAGATCTTTCACACAGGGAGAAAGTAACAAATCGACTACAGAACAAGAGTTAGCAGCAA
The DNA here is from genome assembly GCA_018150375.1 of Drosophila sturtevanti. Classification (NCBI taxonomy): domain Eukaryota; kingdom Metazoa; phylum Arthropoda; class Insecta; order Diptera; family Drosophilidae; genus Drosophila; species Drosophila sturtevanti. The sequence goes on from JAECWJ010000309.1 coordinate 19,451, forward strand.
TACACTGGGCAATAAAACACTTCAGACCTTATATCTATGGAAGGCATTTTTTAGTAAAAACAGATCATAGACCTTTAGTATACCTATTTTCAATGAAGAATCCTACTTCAAAGCTAACAAGAATGAGATTAGACTTAGAAGAATATCAATTTACGGTTGAATATCTCAAGGACAGATCTTTGAATTTGTCACTTTAAATGAATTTAAGAATAAGGGCAATAAAAATTTAAAAAATATAAAAATAGCGCTATTACAAAAAGTGAGACAAGTAGACAAAAATGACGAAAGTCAAATTAATGCAATCCTGTTAAAATATCATAACGATCCAATAGAAGGTGGACATACAGGGATTACGCGTACCCTATTAAAAATAAAGAAACTATACTATTGGCCCAAAATGACACAAACAATTAAAAAGTATGTAAAAACATGTGTAGACTGCCAAAGAGCTAAGACTACAACACATACAAAAGCCCCAATGATTATAACCAACACCCCAAACACGGCTTTTGACACTGTTTTAATTGATACCATTGGACCATTACCTCGAACAGAGAATGGCAATGAGTATGCAATAACTATAATATGCGACCTTACAAAATATCTAGTAGCAATACCAGTAAAAGATAAAAGCGCAAAAACAGTAGCCAAAGCAATATTTGAATCATTTATACTAAAGTACGGTCCTATGAAGATGTTCATAACAGACATGGGTACTGAGTATAAAAATTCACTTATTAATGACTTGTGCAAATATATGAAAATCAGTAATATATTATCAACAGCACACCATCACCAAACATTAGGAACAGTAGAAAGAAGTCATCGAACATTCAATGAATACATACGTTCATACATCTCAATTGAAAAATATGATTGGGACGAATGGTTGAATTACTTCACATATTGTTTTAATACTACTCCATCAACGGCACATAACTATTGTCCGTATGAACTTGTTTATGGTAGATTACCAAGGCAATTCACAGAATTTAACAGTTTAACTAAAATAGATCCTATATATAATTTAGATGATTATGCAAAAGAATTTAAATTCAAATTACAAATAGCATATAAAAGAGCAATATCTATGATAGAAATAGAGAAAGAAAAGCGAAAAATAGAATATGATAAAAGTATAAATGATTTACAATTAGAAATAGGAAACCTAGTACTACTTAAGAATGACTCAAGTCATAAGTTAGCGAATCAGTATTTAGGATCCTACAAAGTAATAAAAATAGAAGATAGGAACAATATCATAGTAGACATAGGAAAAAAGAAACCACAGACAGTCAATAAGAATAGGCTAAAGTTATTCAACAGTTAAGTAAACGAAAAAAAAAAAACAAAATTGTTTTGCTATATTTACATATATACGCACAATTAAAATTTTACTATTTTTATCTTTATCAAAATATACGTATGGACATACATCCAAAAAAAAAAAAAAAAAAATAATAATAATAATAATAATAATTAATAATAAGCCAAAAATAACTTCATATACTTACGTTATTTTCCAAAAGGAGGGAGATGTGGTATGCATATATCGAGAGCTCACTGTGCTCAGAACTATGTTCAGCATATACTTCATATATACTATCAAACGTAAACACAAGACACTTAGTCTTGGTTGTATAAATATAGGTCATGTCCAAAATATGAGGAGCATGTACTTCGACCTGCCGCAAGTACTGAGTCAGCATGTGTCCCATGCAATGACCGCTTGCGCAACACGCTTATATGAATATGTGCAAAACACGCTCTACTCTGCTGCGCTGCTACTGCAGAGCGCGCAGCTTTAGGCTAAGTAATATCTAAGTTCAATATGCAAAAGACAGATTAATAAAGACATTGGAAGCGACAACAACAGTCGCTCCCATCCAAAATAAATCAAAAGAAGTATTATAAAATATACTTAGTACAAAACAATTAATAATAAATAAAGTATTTACTGATAGAAGCTTTAAGCATTAAGCCTTATCACAAAAAACATTGCTAAAGCAAACATAGAAAACAAAAGAGTCTCTTTGCTAAAGTATAAGCTTCAGAGGAATGAGCTAATAGAGGAATAAAATAACTTAATTCATGCCATGAATTGGGCAAAAACAAAAAGTTCTTGTGCAAGAGGTTCAGTGGCAGGCGGGCCCTACAGCTCTAATTGTACCTGCGCGGTAGAAGACACAACAACACCTTCAATACACCAACCACAGTAACTTCCGCTACGTGCGCTGTGTCAGAACGCAACAGCCAGACTGTGGGTATATCCAAGACATCCAACACCACCAACATAAAATGAACTACCAACAACATCGAATACAACACACAGCGATAGCGGTATCAGCGGCAGTGACAGCGTCGGTTGTAGCTTTACTTAAATATTAGAGTTTTTCAATTGTGAAATTCAATTCTGATAAAATGAATTAACCAGCCAGACGGGTTTAATACTTTGTGTAAAAATGAACTTAATTGGCGCCCCAGCAGGGACCGCGGAATTTATCCCAGTAAAGGAATAAACGCGGAGCCACGCGTTGTGTGTTGATGCCCTCTTCTAAAGTGTAATAAATAAGTAAAAAATTCGACGCGTTTATCAAAGTAATTTTGATTTTTAACTCAAACTAAAAAGTGCCCTGCAATTTGCAACTACCACGTATATACAAATAATTTTGCTTTTCAAGTCAAACTAAACAGCGCTCTAACAATTTTATTACCACCTTTTTCAAAAAATTTAGTTTTTAAACTAAACGGTGTCTTAAAGATTCTAAATTACCTGTAGTCCGTTCCAAATTTATTATGGATAAAGATTTAACAAACTCTTTGGTGGCCCTTAATATGGGTAGCGGATTTGTAGAGAATCAAGCACAAAAAAATGCTTTTACCACAAAGTTTAGGCAAATGCCTCCACCACTTCCACCAAGGCAGTCCTTCACTACTACCAGCAGGTTCCTGTCCCAAAAACCTCAGCCTACAACCCAGGCAGCCAATTGGCGAGCCTTCAAACCAAAACTCTACTACACACCAACTATAAAACAACCAACGGGAAACCCAGTTGATAACTGGAAACCCGTGAAAATATATACGCCCCACATGCCTTACCTCAGGATCAGCATAGAAGACCGATAGCTAACAAACCAGAACCTAAACCGGTTCTCTTGAAAGTAGACGAATCTCTACGCTCCCGTTGCATCAATTACATAAATAGGCCTCAACCAAATGGTCTAAGAATCCCCTTCGCCTTAAGAAAATGCGAAAGAAAATATTATAATTTGCTTATTACATATAGTATTCTAAGCTCTGCGGCTAAGAGCGTCGGCTGAGAGAGAGATGCAGTACATATGTGCCGTTGTATTTATGTATGTTTATATATACGTATATATGTACAGATGGTACATTCTCAAGGAGTGTTTACGCTAGCGATCCCACGCTGCGGCCGCGGTCCGCATAAGTGACGGATCCTATTACTGGCCCTTTTGTATATATATATGATTGTATAAATTTTATTTACTTTAAATTGGGCATATGACCACTTGTTATATTGTATACTCTACAATGCTGTGGGCATATGCTCATTTGGCATAAAACATACTAGAGAGGATCCAGAAGCAGCTGACTAAGTGACTACGAGAGACAGCAGGACCAAGAGACTTACCCAGTTGATGATTCAGATGTTCATTTTTTACGTTATTTTTGAAGTGCGTAATGAAAGATGGCTCTTATCTTAATTTCCTTATTGACACCGGCTCTAGCCAAAATTAGATCCAATCCCACTTAGTGAAAAATTCAAAACCGAATGAAAATGAATTCTTACCTAACTCGATCGCTTTTTTTGGTCACAAAGACATCTGATAAAATATTTTTTTTATTACCAACTCTAAGAACAGTCCATGGTATACTACGGAATAATACACTAAAAAACATTAATGTGTTGAACTTGAACGGCAGTTACAACTCACTACTCAATCATTGAATAATATATTAAGATTAGAAAGGTAATGTCCTCATGTACTCCTTCAGGTTAATCTTCCTGCCAACTTGCTTCGGGTTGGCCACCATGTTTGGCACATTTAAAATCATTCATGTCTTTAATATCGAGGAATACGAAACAGAGTTCGGTGACATATCGAACAGACTCATTGTAATTAATAGTAATTTCCGTTTCTGATATTTGAACTCTTAAAAGCAGAAAACGATCTTAAAAGATTAAAACAATTCGTAAGAAAAGCCATGTCAATAGATGCGTTGGGTACTTTTTGGAAGGAGTTGGGCCAATTCAATTTTAATAAAGAACTTCAAATGAAATTGGTCTTGAAGATATTCATTTACCCTGTCACTACAAGTGCTTCGTTTTTTTTTTTTTGTTTATTTTTTTCTTTATTTTTATTATTATTATTTTTTTTTTTTTTGATTATTCTTTACTAAATTTTAGATTTTGTTGCTTAAATGCTCTGAAGGGGGGATGAAATGATGGGAAAAGGGTCGATTACCTGCCTATTTGTTTCGCACCTTCGATTTTAGGTAAGCCTTATGGAGCACCTTCCCTGACCTTGTCTTAACGGTGGCCTTTCTATCCTCCTGTACATCTTCTGCATTAAATAGGTTTTTATCTTTTCCCTGTATTTGTTTGTTCTTGACGAAAACCTCTTCTTCTGGGTCGTCCTTAACCTGCTCTTGTTTACCGACATTGCCTCTTGTTTAGATCGTATCAAACCACTTATGTCTTCCAGAGTGTTGCGCCTAAAGTCCGTCAAATCCTGATAATTTATCCTGGGGGTCCTGTCCAAGAAAATATCAACTAGCTTCCTTCCAGTAACGGAGTGAATCGAGTTGTTATATCTATCGACGGCCATGGGTACGAGTTCCGATACCCTGAGGGCTGAAAATTCGGACTTAAGGCACCAATAGATTTCGAGGAAAGTCGAGTGAAATCGCTTCACCTGACCATTGACCTCGCTCCATTGGGTAGGGGTATGGTATACGATAATATTCAGTAGATTTAGGTAATTAAGTACTGTGGGGCAAAGGAGTCCTCATTCGTTGTCAGTTACCAGGATTTTAGGGGCCGTGAAATAATGCTGCACCTCTGCTAGCTTTTCTCGCAAGTGGAGTGCAGCTTTCGTGTCTATAGGAAATAGCTTGGCAAACTTCGAAAATTTGTCAATGCAGCTGAGAAATTTCTGTTTTTTCAGTGCGAAGATGTCGATGTGCAGGATTTCGCACGGGTACGTTGGAGTGGGTGTGGGCTCCAGCAGCGGTTGGTAAGGGTGTCGATCATATTTGTGAAGCTTGCATGTCTTGCAGGCCGCCGCTATATTTCTGATTTTACTTGCCATTTTCGGAAAATAGACCCTCTCTAACAGCTGGAGCCTTATTTCCTTATGGTTTCTATGGCCCAGACTTCAGGTGAAGCTTTTGTCGTTTTAGATTTATACAATACCCCTTTGAACGGGAAAGCCATTTCAAAGTGCTTAACAGATCAATTTGACGATAAACGTTTGATCAATTCTAAAAACGCTCGAATACCAACTTTTCTCACTAACGCAAGGCATATTATCCATTGCCAAATTTTATCAAGGAGTCTACTATCAGCTCTCGTTGATTCTGAATCAACGTTCAAGAGTCGACACCTGACACCTTCTTTTTATGCGCGAATCCCAACGGATGCAAAATTTGCCACTCCTCCCGCCCAACCGACCGAGGGTCGCAAGCCGCATAACATTCGGCGCGAGTCGCGGGGAACACAAACAAACAGACAAGTAAACGAAAACTACAGCTACTTACGAGCTAGATAGGAAAGAATAGACGCTTTTAGCCTGGGAAGAGAAATCTTTGAACTAATCAGTCGGTAAAGACAATTGTAATCAGAACAGAGGACTCGAAAGGGTTCATGCAAAGTAAAGTTAGTAGTACAGCGTTTAAGGAATAAAGGAAGATAGTTTCTAGTAGGCCTGAAAGGCACAGAGAATTCTACTTGGGTCAATAGATCAGGCGAGTCTACATCACCATTTAGGAGCTTGTGCATAAGAACTACGGCAAGCATTATTCTACGGTAAGTAAGGGAGGGGAGGTTAATCAAAAGAAGCCGACTCGAGTACGAGGGAAGCTTAATATTGTGATCTCAGTTCAGACCACGAAGAGCAAATAGTAAAAACTGCTTTTGCACAGATTCAATTCTCATTTGGTATGACTCATATTGAGGAGACCAAACACAAGATCCGTATTCCATAATGGGGCGGACCAAAGAGGTACAGAGGATTTTTGTAGTATAAGGATCGTCAAATTCTTTTGACCATCTCTTTATAAATCCGAGAACACCCATTGCTTTGCCAACAATTGTGGAAACATGGGAGTTGAAAGTCAATTTATGGTCCATGAGTACACCCAAATCGTTCATTACATTTAGACGTTCTAATGGAGAATTATTTATGAAATAGGTTATAAGTTGAGGACAGTTTCTATTAAATGTCATAACCTTATACTTTGCAGTGTTTAAATTCAAACGATTGTGTTGACACCAACACTGAAAATTGTTAAGGTCAGCCTGTAATCGACTGGGCGAAACCATATCTTTGAAACTAAGGCATAGCTTAACATCGTCAGCATACATTAGCACTCGAGAATGTAGCATGACGGAGGGAAGATCGTTAATAAAGAGGGTAAAGAGCAGCGGACCCAGATGACTCCCCTGAGGCACCCCGGATGTCACATTGATGCGTTTTGAATAAGAAGACTTAAAAAGAACTTTCTGTGTTCCGTTTGTTAGGTACTCACCAATCCAATTCAGTAATGAAGTTGGAAATCCAATTTCGTTGAGCTTAAAAAGTAATAACTTACGGTTAACAGAGTCAAAAGCTTTACTGAAGTCGGTATATATGACATCAGTTTGCTTGGCTTCTTCAAATCTTTTGATCGTTAATTATGTGAATTCTAAAAGGCTAGTGGTCGTAGATCTACGTTTCACAAAACCATGCTGTGTGGGTGAAACTATATATGTACAGAAATGTTGCAATTGAGAAGTTATTCTCAAAAGCTTTTGGAATCGCGTACAATTTGGAAATACCCCTATAATTTGACACATTGGACTTATTACCATTTTTGTGGAGAGGAATGATAAAAGATTCCTTCCACATAATTGGGAAAGAAGGACGTTTCAACAGACAAAGAGAATAACTTAAGAATCGGCTTGCATAGAGCATCAGCACAAAATCTTAGTACACACCCAGGAATCCCGTCAAGCCCCGGTGAGTACACAGGCTTAATTAACTTAAGCACGCTAAGAAGCGTACTTTCATCGAAGAATGGATTGAAAATAGCATTAGATCTGTTTAACTCATAAGGATACGAAATGTTCCCACTATATTCCGATGAGGAATAGGTTGTTTTGAAAAAATCAGCAAACATATCGGCAATGGCCTGATCAGTGTCAGCTATCTTATTTTCAAAACTTAAACAGGATGGGATTATGGATGTCTTACGTTTAGTATTGACAAAGTTAAAAAACTGCTTAGGATCATGCGAAAACTGAAGTTTACACCGCCGAAGATAATCCTTATAGCATTTGGTGTTAAGAACCATGAAGTTCGAACGGACAATAGAATACAGATAAAAATCAGACGGGCGACCTGCTTTTTTGTACTTCCTATAATGTCTTGTTTTAATGTTTCTTAGGTTAGACAACTCCCGTGTGAACCAGGGCGGTCTGTTAGACCGAATCGATTTCACGAGAGGAATACAAACTTTAAAAAAGCAAATTATAAAAGTATTGAATAGCGGTATCCATATGTGTGCAACTATACAAATATGACCAATCATTATTAAGAATGAAGTAAGTAAGTCTGACAAAGTCAGCCTTACGAAAACAGCGAATCTTTGAGACCGAATTAGCACAAGAAATCGGCCAATGAAATGAAAGGTCAATAGCTATATTTAATGTAGGATGAAATTTGTCTTCTGGAAGAACCAGTGGGTCAATCCTGGAAACAACACTGTTGGAGGAATCCAATACAAATATGAGATCAAGTAATTTCTCATGTGAATTACGCACAGGATTTATCTGGCTTAGGGATAAGCCAAAAAGACCATCATCGAAGCAATGTGACAAGGAGGGCAGCATCATGGATGATGCCTCAGGGACCCATGAAATATCTGGGAGATTAAAATCTCCAAGAACGATAAGTGAATCTCTATCGGACATCACTGCGGAAACAGCATGAATGGCGTGCAAGTGTTTATTGTATATTTCCAAATCGGACACAGGTGGGATATACGAACAAGTAACATAGGTGTAAAATGATTTAAACAAGATCTTAACACTGATGAATTCGATTTCATGAGTGAAAGATGACTACATTAGTTCAGAAGGAAGGGCTGAATCGACAGCAATTAACACACCACCAACAGTGCGGATTGTCCGATCTCTCCTATAATTTGAATAATTTGTGCAAAGAACTGAAGCATCAGAAATGTCTGGCTTCAGCCAAGTCTCAGTAAAGACAAGCATATTGACTCAGACCTATCGCAAAAAGCTCTAAATGCTATCGTACGCGAATTAAACGGTAATTTACCTACATTGTTGGCAAAAGGTGCTTTGCATCTATGCGAGTTGGTAGAGAACCAAGTACAAAAAATGCTTTTACCACAAAGTTTAGGCAAATGCCTCCACCACATCCACAAAGGCAGCCCTTCACTACCACCAGCAGGTTCCTGTCTCAAAAACCTCAGTCTACAACCCAGGCAGCCAATTGGCAAGCCTTCAAACCAAAACTCTACTACACACCAACTATAGAACAACCAACGGGAAGCCCAGTTGATAACTGGAAACACCGTGAACCCACTCTTTACTGCGCCAAACCAATATACGCCCCATATGCCTTACCTCAGGATCAGCATAGAAGACCGATAGCTAACAAACCAGAACCTAAACCGGTTCTCTTGAAAGTAGACGAATCTCTACGCTCCCGTTGCATCAATTACATAAATAGGCCTCAATCAAATGGTCTAACAATCCCCTTCGCCTTACGGATTATTGCTACCGGAACATCTTACCAGGCTTATGATGAAGCGGAAGAAAATGCGAAAGAAAATACTATAATTAGCTTATTACATATAGTATTCTAAGCTCTGCGGCTAAGAGCGTCGGCTGAGAGAGAGATGCAGTACATATGTGCCGTTGTATTTATGTATGTTTATATATACGTATATATGTACAGATGGTACATACTCAAGGAGTGTTTACGCTAGCGATCCCACGCTGCGGCCGCGGTCCGCATAAGTGACGGATCCTATTACTGGCCCTTTTGTATATATATATGATTGTATAAATTTTATTTACTTTAAATTGGGCATATGACCACTTGTTATATTGTATACTCTACAATGCTGTGGGCATATGCTCATTTGGCATAAAACATACTAGAGAGGATCCAGAAGCAGCTGACTAAGTGACTACGAGAGACAGCAGGACCAAGAGACTTACCCAGTTGATGATTCAGATGTTCATTTTTTACGTTATTTTTGAAGTGCGTAATGAAAGATGGCTCTTATCTTAATTTCCTTATTGACACCGGCTCTAGCCAAAATTAGATCCAATCCCACTTAGTGAAAAATTCAAAACCGAATGAAAATGAATTCTTACCTAACTCGATCGCTTTTTTTGGTCACAAAGACATCTGATAAAATATTTTTTTTATTACCAACTCTAAAAACAGTCCATGGTATACTAGGGAATAATACACTAAAAAACATTAATGCTGCATTAGATGTCACAAATAATGTGTTGAACTTGAACGGCAGTTACAACTCACTACTCAATCAATCAATAATATATTAAGATTATAACTGTACTGTCCTAATGTACTCCTACAGGTTAATCTTCCTGCCAATTTGCCTCGGGTCGGCCACCATCCTTGGCACATTTAAAATCATTCATGCCTTTAATATCGAAGAATTCGAAACAGAGTTCGGTGACATATAGAACAGACTCATTGTAATTAATAGTAATTTCCGTTTCTGATATTTGAACTCTTAAAAGCAAAAAACGATCTTAAAAGATAAAAACAATTTGGAAGAAAATCCATGTCAATAGATGCGTTGGGCATTTTTTGGAAGGAGTTGGGCCTGCAAATTCAGTTTTAATAAAGAACTTCAAATGAAATTGGTCTTGAAGATATTCATTTACCCTGTCACTACAAGTGCTTCGTTTTTTTTTTTTGTTTATTTTTTTCTTTATTTTTATTATTATTATTATTTTTTTTTTTTTTTGATTATTCTTTACTAAATTTTTGATTTTGTTGCTTAAATGCTCTGAAGGGGGGATGAAATGATGGGAAAAGGGTCGATTTCCTGCCTATTTGTTTCGCACCTTCGATTTTAGGTAAGCCTTATGGAGCACCTTCCCTGACCTTGTCTTAACGGTGGCCTTTCTATCCTCCTGTACATCTTCTGCATTAAATAGGTTTTTATCTTTTCCCTGTATTTGTTTGTTCTTGACGAAAACCTCTTCTGGGTCGTCCTTAACCTGCTCTTGTTTACCGACATTGCCTCTTGTTTAGATTGTATCAAACCACTTATGTCTTCCAGAGTGTTGCGCCTAAAGTCCGTCAAATCCTGATAATTTATCCTGGGGGTCCTGTCAAAGAAAATATCAACTAGCTTCCTTCCAGTAACGGAGTGAATCGAGTTGTTATATCTATCGACGGCCATGGGTACGAGTTCCGATACCTTGAGGGCTGAAAATTCGGACTTAAGGCACCAATAGATTTCGAGGAAAGTCGAGTGAAATCGCTTCACCTGACCATTGACCTCGCTCCGTTGGGTAGGGGTATGGTATACGATAATATTCAGTAGATTTAGGTAATTAAGTACTGTGGGGCAAAGGAGTCCTCATTCGTTGTCAGTTACCAGGATTTTAGGGGCCGTGAAATAATGCTGCACCTCTGCTAGCTTTTCTCGCAAGTGGAGTGCAGCTTTCGTGTCTATAGGAAATAGCTTGGCAAACTTCGAAAATTTGTCAATGCAGCTGAGAAATTTCTGTTTTTTCAGTGCGAAGATGTCGATGTGCAGGATTTCGCACGGGTACGTTGGAGTGGGTGTGGGCTCCAGCAGCGGTTGGTAAGGGTGTCGATCATATTTGTGAAGCTTGCATGTCTTGCAGGCCACCGCTATATTTCTGATTTTACTTGCCATTTTCGGAAAATAGACCCTCTCTAACAGCTGGAGCCTTATTTCCTTATGGTTTCTATGGCCCAGACTTCAGGTGAAGCTTTTGTCGTTTTAGAATTATACAATACCCCTTTGAACGGGAAAGCCATTTCAAAATGCTTAACAGATCAATTTGACGATAAACGTTTGATCAATTCTAAAAACGCTCGAATACCAACTTTTCTCACTAACGCAAGGCATATTATCCATTGCCAAATTTTATCAAGGAGTCTACTATCAGCTCTCGATGATTCTGAATCAACGTTCAAGAGTCGACACCTGACACCTTCTTTTTATGCGCGAATCCCAACGGATGCAAAATTTGCCACTCCTCCCGCCCAACCGACCGAGGGTCGCAAGCCGCATAACATTCGGCGCGAGTCGCGGGGAACACAAACAAACAGACAAGTAAACGAAAACTACAGCTACTTACGAGCTAGATAGGAAAGAATAGACGCTTTTAGCCTGGGAAGAGAAATCTTTGAACTAATCAGTCGGTAAAGACAATTGTAATCAGAACAGAGGACTCGAAAGGGTTCATGCAAAGTAAAGTTAGTAGTACAGCGTTTAAGGAATAAAGGAAGATAGTTTCTAGTAGGCCTGAAAGGCACAGAGAATTCTACTTGGGTCAATAGATCAGGCGAGTCTACATCACCATTTAGGAGCTTGTGCATAAGAACTACGGCAAGCATTATTCTACGGTTAGTAAGGGAGGGGAGGTTAATCAAAAGAAGCCTACTCGAGTACGAGGGAAGCTTAATATTGTGATCTCAGTTCAGACCACGAAGAGCAAATAGTAAAAACTGCTTTTGCACAGATTCAATTCTCATTTGGTGTGACTCATATTGAGGAGACCAAACACAAGATCCGTATTCCATAATGGGGCGGACCAAAGAGGTAAAGAGGATTTTTGTAGTATAAGGATCGTCAAATTCTTTTGACCATCTCTTTATAAATCCGAGAACACCCATTGCTTTGCCAACAATTGTGGAAACATGGGAGTTGAAAGTCAATTTATGGTCCATGAGTACACCCAAATCGTTCATTACATTTAGACGTTCTAATGGAGAATTATTTATGAAATAGGTTATAAGTTGAGGACAGTTTCTATTAAATGTCATAACCTTACACTTTGCAGTGTTTAAATTCAAACGATTGTGTTGACACCAACACTGAAAATTGTTAAGGTCAGCCTGTAATCGACTGGGCGAAACCATATCTTTGAAACTAAGGCATAGCTTAACATCGTCAGCATACATTAGCACTCGAGAATGTAGCATGACGGAGGGAAGATCGTTAATAAAGAGGGTAAAGAGCAGCGGACCCAGATGACTCCCCTGAGGCACCCCGGATGTCACATTGATGCGTTTTGAATAAGAAGACTTAAAAAGAACTTTCTGTGTTCCGTTTGTTAGGTACTCACCAATCCAATTCAGTAATGAAGTTGGAAATCCAATTTCGTTGAGCTTAAAAAAGTAATAACTTACGGTTAACAGAGTCAAAAGCTTTACTGAAGTCGGTATATATGACATCAGTTTGCTTGGCTTCTTCAAATCTTTTGATCGTTAATGATGTGAATTCTAAAAAGGCTAGTGGTCGTAGATCTACGTTTCACAAAACCATGCTGTGTGGGTGAAACTATATATGTACAGAAATGTTGCAATTGAGAAGTTATTCTCAAAAGCTTTTGGAATCGCGTACAATTTGGAAATACCCCTATAATTTGACACATTGGACTTATTACCATTTTTGTGGAGAGGAATGATAAAAGATTCCTTCCACATAATTGGGAAAGAGGACGTTTCAACAGACAAAGAGAATAACTTAAGAATCGGCTTGCATAGAGCATCAGCACAAAATCTTAGTACACACCCAGGAATCCCGTCAAGCCCCGGTGAGTACACAGGCTTAATTAACTTAAGCACGCTAAGAAGCGTACTTTCATCGAAGAATGGATTGAAAATAGCATTAGATCTGTTTAACTCATAAGGATACGAAATGTTCCCACTATATTCCGATGAGGAATAGGTTGTTTTGAAAAAATCAGCAAACATATCGGCAATGGCCTGATCAGTGTCAGCTATCTTATTTTCAAAACTTAAACAGGATGGGATTATGGATGTCTTACGTTTAGTATTGACAAAGTTAAAAAACTGCTTAGGATCATGCGAAAACTGAAGTTTACACCGCCGAAGATAATCCTTATAGCATTTGGTGTTAAGAACCATGAAGTTCGAACGGACAATAGAATACAGATAAAAATCAGACGGGCGACCTGCTTTTTTGTACTTCCTATAATGTCTTGTTTTAATGTTTCTTAGGTTAGACAACTCCCGTGTGAACCAGGGCGGTCTGTTAGACCGAATCGATTTCACGAGAGGAATACAAACTTTAAAAAAGCAAATTATAAAAGTATTGAATAGCGGTATCCATATGTGTGCAACTATACAAATATGACCAATCATTATTAAGAATGAAGTAAGTAAGTCTGACAAAGTCAGCCTTACGAAAACAGCGAATCTTTGAGACCGAATTAGCACAAGAAATCGGCCAATGAAATGAAAGGTCAATAGCTACATTTAATGTAGGATGAAGTTTGTCTTCTGGAAGAACCAGTGGGTCAATCCTGGAAACAACACTGTTGGAGGAATCCAATACAAATATGAGATCAAGTAATTTCTCATGTGAATTACGCACAGGATTTATCTGGCTTAGGGATAAGCCAAAAAGACCATCAACGAAGCAATGTGACAAGGAGGGCAGCATCATGGATGATGCCTCAGGGACCCATGAAATATCTGGGAGATTAAAATCTCCAAGAACGATAAGTGAATCTCTATCGGACATCACTGCGGAAACAGCATGAATGGCGTGCAAGTATTTATTGTATATTTCCAAATCGGACACAGGTGGGATATACGAACAAGTAACATAGGTGTAAAATGAATTAAACAAGATCTTAACACTGATGAATTCGATTTCATGAGTGAAAGATGACTACATTAGTTCAGAAGGAAGGGCTGAATCGACAGCAATTAACACACCACCAACAGTGCGGATTGTCCGATCTCTCCAATAATTTGAATAATTTGTGCAAAGAACTGAAGCATCAGAAATGTCTGGCTTCAGCCAAGTCTCAGTAAAGGCAAGCATATTGACTCAGACCTATCGCAAAAAGCTCTAAATACTATCGTACGCGAATTAAACGGTAATTTACCTACATTGTTGCCAAAAGGTGCTTTGCATCTATGCGAGTTGGTAGAGAACCAAGTACAAAAAATGCTTTTACCACAAAGTTTAGGCAAATGCCTCCACCACTTCCACAAAGGCAGCCCTTCACTACCACCAGCAGGTTCCTGTCTCAAAAACCTCAGCCTACAACCCAGGCAGCCAATTGGCAAGCCTTCAAACCAAAACTCTACTACACACCAACTATAGAACAACCAACGGGAAGCTCAGTTGATAACTGGAAACACCGTGAACCCACTCTTTACTGCGCCAAACCAATATACGCCCCATATGCCTTACTTCAGGATCAGCATAGAAGACCGATAGCTAACAAACCAGAACCTAAACCGGTTCTCTTGAAAGTAGACGAATCTCTACGCTCCCGTTGCATCAATTACATAAATAGGCCTCAACCAAATGGTCTAACAATCCCCTTCGCCTTACGGATTATTGCTACCGGAACATCTTACCAGGCTTATGATGAAGCGGAAGAAAATGCGAAAGAAAATACTATAATTAGCTTATTACATATAGTATTCTAAGCTCTGCGGCTAAGAGCGTCGGCTGAGAGAGAGATGCAGTACATATGTGCCGTTGTATTTATGTATGTTTATATATACGTATATATGTACAGATGGTACATACTCAAGGAGTGTTTACGCTAGCGATCCCACGCTGCGGCCGCGGTCCGCATAAGTGACGGATCCTATTACTGGCCCTTTTGTATATATATATGATTGTATAAATTTTATTTACTTTAAATTGGGCATATGACCACTTGTTATATTGTATACTCTACAATGCTGTGGGCATATGCTCATTTGGCATAAAACATACTAGAGAGGATCCAGAAGCAGCTGACTAAGTGACTACGAGAGACAGCAGGACCAAGAGACTTACCCAGTTGATGATTCAGATGTTCATTTTTTACGTTATTTTTGAAGTGCGTAATGAAAGATTGTGCTGAACTTGAACGGCAGTTACAACTCACTACTCAATCAATCAATAATATATTAAGATTAGAACGGTAATGTGCTAATGAACTCCTACAGGTTAATCTTCCTGCCAACTTGCCTCGGGTTGGCCACCATCCTTGGCACATTTAAAATCATTCATGCCTTTAATATCGAAGAATACGAAACAGAGTTCGGTGACATATGGAACAGACTCATTGTAATTAATAGTAATTTCCGTTTCTCCTATTTGAACTCTTAAATGCAGAAAACGATCATAAAAGATAAAAACAATTTGGAAGAAAAGCCATGTCAATAGATGCGTTGGGCACATTTTGGAAGGGGTTGGGCGGTTCACCGGACCACCATGACAAAGAAATCATTGTAAGTATATCTTACTCAACTTGAGAACAATAATAAACAATTAATAATAAATAAAGTATTTACTGATAGAAGCTTTAAGCTTTAAGCCTTATCACAAAAAACATTGATAAGGCAAACATAGAAAACAAAAGAATCTCTTTGCTAAAGTATAAGCTTCAGAGGAATGAGCTAATAGAGGAATAAAATAACTTAATTCATTCAAAACAAATATCATTAAGTCAATGGTACTGTCAGAATATAAACTAGAAAAAATATAACCACTTCAATGTTGAAGAGTTGCTAAATTTTTCAAAAATAAAAATTGCCACCAATGGCAGAAGTTTGCTATACATTATCAATAATCCAACACAACAATAAGGGTCGCAATAACACCCCTCTTACAATTAAAAGCAGAAAAGAGCAAAGTGGAGGAGGTACTCTCTCTGCAGATGCTAAAGGAAATAAACATCAATAACACCAAAGTACTTGAAACAATTAAAGAAGATAATTCAACTATAACAACATTGAACCTTACGAATTCCGGAACAATGGCGGCGATCATCATTGCAGTAAGCATCTAGAATTCCGGAACAATGGCGGCGATCATCATTGCAGTAAGCATCTAGAAACTAAAACAAGTACTTTTCTGCGTAGAGAAACTTTCGTCCAGGGAACCAAAAATACCCAAACCCAAAATAGAAATACCTCCAATATCTCAACAAGGTTTCTACATCGCTACTGAGGAGTTAACACTTCAGGTACTACTACACTAAGAACTTCCGGACTAAGTTCTTGTGCAAGAGATTCAGTGGCAGGCGGGCCCTACAGCTCTAATTGTACCTGCGCGGTAGAAGACACAACAACACCTTCAATACACCAACCACAGTAACTTCCGCTACGTGCGCTGTGTCAGAACGCAACAGCCAGACTGTGGGAATATCCAAGACATCCAACACTACCAACATAAAATGAACTACCAACAACATCGAATGCAACACACAGCGATAGCGGTAGCAGCGGCAGCGACCAAAGCGACAGCGGTAGCAGCGGCAGTGACAGCGTCGGTTGTAGCTTTACTTAAATATTAGAGTTTTTCAATTGTGAAATTCAATTCTGATAAAATGAATTAACCAGCCAGACGGGTTTAATACTTTGTGTAAAAACGAACTTAATTGGCGCCCAAGCAGGGACCGCAGAATTTATCCCAGTAAAGGAATAAACGCGTAACCACGCGTTGTGTGTTGATGCCCTCTTCTAAAGTGTAATAAATAAGTAAAAAATTCGACGCGTTTATCAAAATAATTTTGATTTTTAACTCAAACTAAAAAGTGCCCTACAATTTGCAACTACCACGTATATACAAATAATTTTGCTTTTCAAGTCAAACTAAACAGCGCTCTAACAATTTTATATTACCACCTTTTTCAAAAAATTTAGTTTTTAAACTAAACGGTGTCTTAAAGATTCTAAATTACCTGTAGTCCGTTTCAAATTTATTATGGATAAAGATTTAACAAACTCTTTGGTGGCCCTTAATATGGGTAGCAAAAAAATGCTTTTACCACAAAGTTTAGGCAAATGCCTCCACCACTTCCAGCAACGCAGTCCTTCACTACCACCAGCAGGTTCCTGTCTCAAAAACCTCAGCCTACAACCCAGGCAGCCAATTGGCGAGCCTTCAAACCAAAACTCTACTACACACCAACTATAAAACAACCAACGGGAAACCCAGTTGATAACTGGAAACCCGTGACAATATATACGCCCCACATGCCTTACCTCAGGATCAGCATAGAAGACCGATAGCTAACAAACCAGAACCTAAACCGGTTCTCATGAAAGTAGACGAATCTCTACGCTCCCGTTGCATCAATTACATAAATAGGCCTCAACCAAATGGTCTAACAATCCCTTTTGCATTACGGACCACAATCCAAGTTCCAAAGTCAATTTCATATTGCTACCGGAACATCTTACCAGGCTTATGATGAAGCGGAAGAAAATGCGAAAGAAAATATTATAATTTGCTTATTACATATAGTATTCTAAGCTCTGCGGCTAAGAGCGTCGGCTGAGAGAGAGATGCAGTACATATGTGCCGTTGTATTTATGTATGTTTATATATACGTATATATGTACAGATGGTACATACTCAAGAAGTGCTTACGCTAGCGATCCCACGCTGCGGCCAGTCCGCATAAGTGACGGATCCTATTATTGCACTTTTGTATATATATATGATTGTATAAATTTTATTCACTTTAAATTGGGCATATGACCACTTGTTATATTGTATACTCTACAATGCTGTGGGCATATACTCATTTGGCATACAACATACTAGAGAGGATCCAGAAGCAGCTGACTAAGTGACTACGAGAGACAGCAGGACCAAGAGACTTACCCAGTTGATGATTCAGATGTTCATTTTTTACGTTATTTTTGAAGTGCGTAATGAAAGATTGTGTTGAACTTAAACGGCAGTTACAACTCATTACTCATTCAATCAATAATATATTAAGATTAGAACGGTAATGTCCTAATGTACTCCTACAGGTTAATCTTCCTGCCAACTTGCCTCGGGTTGGCCACCATCCTTGGCACATTTAAAATCATTCATGCCTTTAATATCGAAGAATACGAAACAGAGTTCGGTGACATATGGAACAGACTCATTGTAATTAATAGTAATTTCCGTTTCTCCTATTTGAACTCTTAAATGCAGAAAACGATCATAAAAGATAAAAACAATTTGGAAGAAAAGCCATGTCAATAGATGCGTTGGGCACATTTTGGAAGGGGTTGGGCGGTTCACCGGACCACCATGACAAAGAAATCATTGTAAGTATATCTTACTCAACTTGAGAACAATAATAAACAATTAATAATAAATAAAGTATTTACTGATAGAAGCTTTAAGCTTTAAGCCTTATCACAAAAAACATTGATAAGGCAAACATGGAAAACAAAAGAATCTCTTTGCTAAAGTATAAGCTTCAGAGGAATGAGCTAATAGAGGAATAAAAATATCAAAGAAGCTAACTTCGGCCGTGCCGAAGTTTGTATACCCTTGCAGATTAATTGATTACTTTCTCTTTTAAAAATTGGATATATAAAATTTAAAAAAAATTTGAACCAAAAAAAGAATCAGTAAGAAAAAATTCGAATTTGCCAACGGCCGGAGTTGAACCTCCGCTCACGTCACTTCTAGAACCGATCTCTACCTATTGCGCTACCAAACTTAAAATTCACGGCCTCGCTATTTCGGTATACATTGCAAGCGTCCAGCATCTCGCTCTCTAAATTTTCTGACGAATTCTAGAAAACAACAACACAATACAAAAATTGTTTTCTGTCTCTTTCTGCTTCGCACTCAGCTTGTAGTTTTTTCAAGCACGTGTTCGCATATATGTATGTATGTATGTATGTTTGTATGTTTCCATGTATGTTGTTTGTGTACGAATATATAAAAGCAAATATAAACGTATTTAATTGGCTGCATATGCAAACATACTGATGCTGATGGGGGTTGATTCATTGATTTTATTGATTTATGTCGGTGTTTATTATCCGATCTGATTCAAACTTACTGATATGATGTAAAAGTATAATTCTCATCTGATCACCAAATTTGGTTGAGATATCTTAAAAAACAAAAAAAGTTTTTCTTACAAAAACATACTTTTTCTGATGGGGGTTGATTATTGATTTTATTGATTTATGTCGGTGTTTATTATCCGATCTGAATCAAACTTGCTGGTAAGGTGTAAAAGTAGAATTGTCATCTATGTGCCAAATTTGGTTGAGATATCTCAAAAAACAAAAAAGTTTTTCTCACAAGAACTGTTTTGAACAACACAAATTTTAACCGAGGTACCTCTGATCTTTCCTATTTTTCTATAACTTATAGTTGTCCGATCCTACCAACTCTCGAACTTAATTTAGATAAATCATCAATGAAGAGAATGATATGACTTTTATTCACGTAGCTCAAAATTTAAGTTCGATTCCTTGCGAAGAAACAGACAGACGGACAGACGGACAGACGGACATGGTCATATCGACTCGGCTTTCGATGCTGATCAAGAATATATATACTTTATGGGGTCGGAAACGATTATTTCTATGCGTTACAAACATCTGACCAATTTTATTATACCCTCTGCAAGGGTATAATAACTTAATTCATGCCATGAATTGGGCAAAACAAATATCATTAAGTCAATGGTACTGTCAGAATATAAACTAGAAAAAATATAACCACTTCAATGTTGAAGAGTTGCTAAATTTTTCAAAAATAAAAATTGCCACCAATGGCAGAAGTTTGCTATACATTATCAATAATCCAACACAACAATAAGGGTCGCAATAACACCCCTCTTACAATTAAAAGCAGAAAAGAGCAAAGTGGAGGAGGTACTCTCTCTGCAGATGCTAAAGGAAATAAACATCAATAACACCAAAGTACTTGAAACAATTAAAGAAGATAATTCAACTATAACAACATTGAACCTTACGAATTCCGGAACAATGGCGGCGATCATCATTGCAGTAAGCATCTAGAAACTAAAACAAGTACTTTTCTGCGTAGAGAAACTGGCGTCCAGGGAACCAAAAATACCCAAACCCAAAATAGAAATACCTCCAATATCTCAACAAGGTTTCTACATCGCTACTGAGGAGTTATCACTTCAGGTACTACTACACTAAGAACTTCCGGACTAAGTTCTTGTGCAAGAGATTCAGTGGCAGGCGGGCCCTACAGCTCTAATTGTACCTGCGCGGTAGAAGACACAACAACACCTTCAATACACCAACCACAGTAACTTCCGCTACGTGCGCTGTGTCAGAACGCAACAGCCAGACTGTGGGAATATCCAAGACATCCAACACTACCAACATAAAATGAACTACCAACAACATCGAATGCAACACACAGCGATAGCGGTAGCAGCGGCAGCGACCAAAGCGACAGCGGTAGCAGCGGCAGTGACAGCGTCGGTTGTAGCTTTACTTAAATATTAGAGTTTTTCAATTGTGAAATTCAATTCTGATAAAATGAATTAACCAGCCAGACGGGTTTAATACTTTGTGTAAAAATGAACTTAATTGGCGCCCCAGCAGGGACCGCGGAATTTATCCCAGTAAAGGAATAAACGCGGAGCCACGCGTTGTGTGTTGATGCCCTCTTCTAAAGTGTAATAAATAAGTAAAAAATTCGACGCGTTTATCAAAATAATTTTGATTTTTAACTCAAACTAAAAAGTGCCCTACAATTTGCAACTACCTCGTATATCCAAATAATTTTGCTTTTCAAGTCAAACTAAACAGCGCTCTAACAATTTTATATTACCACCTTTTTCAAAAAATTTAGTTTTTAAACTAAACGGTGTCTTAAAGATTCTAAATTACCTGTAGTCCGTTTCAAATTTATTATGGATAAAGATTTAACAAACTCCTTGGCGGCCCTTAATATGGGTAGCGGATTTGTAGAGAATCAACCACAAAAAAATGCTTTTACCACAAAGTTTAGGCAAATGCCTCCACCTCTTCCACCAAGGCAGTCCTTCACTACTACCAGCAGGGTCCCGTCCCAAAAACCTCAGCCTACAACCCAGGCAGCCAATTGGCGAGCCTTCAAACCAAAACTCTACTACACACCAACTATAAAACAACCAACGGGAAACCCAGTTGATAACTGGAAACACCGTGACCCCACTCTTTACTGCGCCAAACCTTACCACATGCCTTACCTCAGGATCAGCATAGAAGACCGATAACTAAACCGGTTCTCATGAAAGTAGACGAATCTCTACGCTCCCGTTGCATCAGTTACATAAATAGGGCTTAACCAAATGGTCTAACAATCCCCTTTGCCTTACGGACCACAATCCAAGTTCCAAAGTCAATTTCATATTGCTAACGGAACATCTTACCAGGATTAAGTTGAAGCGGAAGAAAATGCGAAAGAAAATATTATAAATTGCTTATTACATATAGAATTCTAAGCTCTGCCGCTAAGAGCGTCGGCTGAGAGAGAGATGCAGTACATATGTGCCGTTGTATTTATGTATGTTTATATAAGTTAAATATTTGATATTTAAATCAAATAAAAAAAAGAAGATATTTATTTTATCTTTGGATTTTACGAACATGTTGGTTTATTCGAAATTAATGTGCAACTGAATTTACTTAAACCAAATCTATCCCTAACAAGCTGTGGCTTAGCGGCAGCGGCGTGGCCTGTTGGGTAACGGGTGAATGTCGAATTCGGCAATTTTTGGCTGGCGCGTGCAGGAAGTAATGCAGACGTCAGGTCAGCACTTTAGTGCAACTGACATCGGTCAGCGCAACGTGACTTCTTGGTCATGAGAATTTCTTCGTTGCTAACTCCTCCTCCTCTAGTTTACACTTGTCCTCAAGTGATTTGTTATAGGAATGGTATATCGTTAAATGGGATGTTTCGGCTTTCGATCTTCTTCATATTGTTCAGCGTTGGATCGTTTTTAGAGCCCATCTGTTTTTGGTCGAGTTGTACGATGACCCTTTTTCCTTTTTTCTTTATCACTAGATGCAGTAGGAAACTGTTGAGGATGGCGGTAATAAATAGGGAGACAAGTGCTATTCTATAGGTTGTTGAATGCACTTAGATCTTTTGCATGACTTTGATGCTGTTGACATGTAATTTTTCGAGTACTTTTAATGAGAGAATTCTGATGCGTTCGCTCTCCATTGGTGTAATCTGTATTATGGGGCTTCCGGGTTTCATTACTGAAATCTCTATATTGCTGAATGTCTTCTGATTGATAGTTATGGTTTCATTCCAGAAGTTTAACAGGTATGTGCCTCTTAGTTTCTTTGCCTCCTTTTGTCATTCGACGGTTCCATTGAAGTCGCTTAACAGGATTAGTCCATCGTCGATTCCTTCTACTTCTGGGACGTGGTCTGCGTTGCTAAAGTCGCACAGTGCTTGTTCTCCCCGAATTATCTTAGGGATACAACTATCTTTAGTTAAATTAACAATTTTTGTCTTATCGCAATTTTTATATTGTTGTAATTTTTACAATTATTTGATATTTCATAGAGTTCTTCTTTACATTGAAATATTTCTTTATATTTGAGATTGATGATACTATTGTTCTTTATTACAGGTTTGATGATTGAATTTTTGCAGTCTATTTCTTCTAAATTAGGCATTTTTACAATGTACAAAAGTGTTGTTCCATTATGCAAAATGGAGACATCTGCGAATTCTAACATTTGTTCTATATTTAATGGTGACATGTTACTTTCTTGAAACTTGTTACTGATAATTTGAATTTCTTTTTTTCCTAGTAAAAAGGTATTTATTAAATTTAGTTTGGCACACTGTATGGCATATTTAATATTTATTATTTCTTCTTTTATTAACCTTATTTGATTTTGAAAACTAACAGCTAGTTTATCCCCTACAAGTGAATCTTTTTTATGCTATTAGTTAGATCGTTTGAAATTTTTGTTAATTTATTGATTCTGTCTTCCAGTTGTTTATTAATGATTATCTGTTGGTCGTTATTATCTATTAGTTTGTTTAAATTGTCTGTTATCATTACTAAATCATTATTGTCCGGGCTACCTACTATATATTTCCATGCTATGCCTAATATGTTGATTGCTCTGGTATGCCGATTCTGGTATATTGCCAATGTGCTGAAAGTAATCATTGCTTGTTCTATTTCATGATGCAAGGTGTGGTATAAGGGGTTTGCTTTAAGATCTTGTTCTGTGAGTAATCGGAGATTGTCTAATGCTTCTTTAATTTGTCCTGATTCTATCACCTGTACTATTCGCGTTGTTGATATCTGTAGTTTCCCTATTCCTTTTATTATATTAACAGTTTGTGCCTCGGTGTAGTTTGATACGTCTAGGTGTCCTTCCGTTAATGTTGTCGTCACTGTAATCAGTATCCTGTAAAATGTATAGATTTTTTATATTGCTCTTGTGTATCGTATTTCCAGTTGTTGTTAGTAAAGTTGTGTTTTTATCTTCTTTGACTATTTCTTTTCTGTACCTTGGTGACAATTTAGTTCCCCCCCTGGCTTGTATGTGCGTATTTCTTTTCGTTTTTATTATGATTCTGTAAATCTGTAGTTTGTTTTTGTTTAATTCAGTCAATGTTGTCCTGTCTTGATTTTTCGTATTGTTCTGGGTCCGTTGTTAAATTTCTGCCAAAAAACAAATCTAATGGTTGTTTATTAGTCGTGGAGTGAATGGTGTAGTAGTAGTCGTAGATTGCTTTCTCAATTAATTCTTTAAATGTTCTGTGTTCTTGTTTTCTTTTATTACACCTCATGATGTCTGATAAAACCGCTCCACCTGTCCATTAACTGCGCTTTTATAGGGTGGTCTTGTAAATTTCGATCCCCAATTGGCCCTCATCATGAATGTTATGGACGCTGAGTTTAGAGATTTCTCGTTATCACTAACTACGAATTTCGGGACCCCATAATAAAATAAGATGTCGTGTAGTGGTTGTTTTATGTCTTCCATAGCTCTAGATTTGATAATTCGTCCCTGGGATAGTTTGAAAATTTATCTACTGCTGTCTTATCAAAATAATTTTGATTTTTAACTCAAACTAAAAAGTGCCCTACAATTTGCAACTACCACATATATCCAAATAATTTTGCTTTTCAAGTCAAACTAAACAGCGCTCTAACAATTTTATATTACCACCTTTTTCAAAAAATTTAGTTTTTTAACTAAACGGTGTCTTAAAGATTCTAAATTACCTGTAGTCCGTTTCAAATTTATTATGGATAAAGATTTAACAAACTCTTTGGCAGCCCTTAATATGGGTAGCGGATTTGTAGAGAATCAAGCACAAAAAAATGCTTTTACCACAAAGTTAAGGCAAATGCCTCCACCACTTCCACCAAGGCAGTCCTTCACTACCACCAGCAGGTTCCTGTCCCAAAAACCTCAGCCTACAACCCAGGCAGCCAATTGGCGAGCCTTCGAACCAAAACTGTACTATACACCAACTATAAAACAACCAACGGGAAACCCAGTTGATAACTGGAAACCCGTGACAATATATGCGCCCCACATGCCTTACCTCAGGATCAGCATAGAAGACCGACAGCTAACAAACCAGAACCTAAACCGGTTCTCTTGAAAGTAGACGAATCTCTACGCTCCCGTTGCATCAATTACATAAATAGGCCTCAACCAAAGGTCTAACAATCCCCTTCGCATTACGGACCACAATCCAAGTTCCAAAGTCAATTTCATATTGCTACCGGAACATCTTACCAGGCTTATGATGAAGCGGAAGAAAATGCGAAAGAAAATATTATAATTTGCTTATTACATATAGTATTCTAAGCTCTGCGGCTAAGAGCGTCGGCTGAGAGAGAGATGCAGTACATATGTGCCGTTGTATTTATGTATGTTTATATATACGTATATAAGTACAGATGGTACATACTCAAGAAGTGCTTACGCTAGCGATCCCACGCTGCGGCCAGTCCGCATAATTGACGGATCCTATTACTGCACTTTTGTATATATATATGATTGTATAAATTTTATTTACTTTAAATTGGGCATATGACCACTTGTTATATTGTATACTCTACAATGCTGTGGGCATATGCTCATTTGGCATACAACATACTAGAGAGGATCCAGAAGCAGCTGACTAAGGGACTACGAGAGACAGCAGGACCAAGAGACTTACCCAGTTGATGATTCAGATGTTCATTTTTTACGTTATTTTTGAAGTGCGTAATGAAAGATGGCTCTTATCTTAATTTCCTTATTGACCGGCTCTAGCCAAAATTAGATCCAATCCCACTTAGTGAAAAATTCAAAACCGAATGAAAATGAATTCTTACCTAACTCGATCGCTTTTTTTTGGTTGCAAAGACATCTGATAAAATATTTTTTTATTACCAACTCTAAAAACAGTCCATGGTATACTAGGGAATAATACACTAAAAAACATTAATGCTGCATTAGATGTCACAAATAATGTGTTGAACTTGAACGGCAGTTACAACTCACTACTCAATCAATCAATAATATATTAAGATTAGAACGGTAATGTCCTAATGTACTCCTACAGGTTAATCTTCCTGCCAACTTGCCTCGGGTTGGCCACCATCCTTGGCACATTTAAAATCATTCATGCCTTTAATATCGAAGAATACGAAACAGAGTTCGGTGACATATGGAACAGACTCATTGTAATTAATAGTAATTTCCGTTTCTGCTATTTGAACTCTTAAATGCAGAAAACGATCTTAAAAGATAAAAACAATTTGGAAGAAAAGCCATGTCAACAGAAGCGTTGGGCACATTTTGGAAGGGGTTGGGCGGTTCACCGGACCACCATGACAAAGAAATCATTGTAAGTATATCTTACTCAACTTGAGAACAATAATAAACAATTAATAATAAATAAAGTATTTACTGATAGAAGCTTTAAGCTTTAAGCCTTATCACAAAAAACATTGCTAAAGCAAACATAGAAAACAAAAGAATCTCTTTGCTAAAGTATAAGCTTCAGAGGAATGAGCTAATAGAGGAATAAAATAACTTAATTCATGCCATGAATTGGGCAAAACAAATAACATTAAGTCAATGGTACTGTCAGAATATAAACTAGAAAAAATATAACCACTTCAATGTTGAAGAGTTGCTAAATTTTTCAAAAATAAAAATTGCCACCAATGGCAGAAGTTTGCTATACATTATCAATAATCCATTAATAATTAACGAAAATTGCATGTTTACTCTTCTAAAACCGGCCAATCAAAAAAACATCATTAACGAAATTAAATACATAAACAAGATAGTTCAATGTAATAAAATTAGTTTTGGAATAAAATCAAATTGTGAAACCCATAATGAAAGAACAATCTGCAATAAAGACAATCTAATAGACTGAAGTAATGTTACCTGCGTCACATCGCTCCTGAATAACCGCAAACCAAACTGTCGAACTATAAACAATCAGCACATACTAGATATATACATATACATATACGTCTACATCGATGAAGAAGAATCTTCGCTGGAAGGAAAATTTCTGATTCAAGCCTCCAACACAACAATAAGGGTCGCAATAACACCTCTCTTACAATTAAAAGCAAAAAAGAGCAGAGTGGAGGAAGTACTCTCTCTGCAGATGCTAATGGAAATAAACATCAATAACACCAAAGTACTTGAAACAATTAAAGAAGATAATTCAACAATAACAACATTGAACCTTACGAATTCCGGAACAATGGCGGCGATCATCATTGCAGTAAGCATCTAGAAACTAAAACAAGTACTTTCCTGCGTAGAAAAACAGGCGTCCAGGGAACCAAAAATACCCAAACCCAAAATAGAAATACCTCCGATATCTCCACAAGGTTTCTACATCGCTACTGAAGAGTTAACACATCAGGTACTACGACACTAAGAACTTCCGGACTAAGTTCTTGTGCAAGAGGTTCAGTGGCAGGCGGGCCCTACAGCTCTAATTATACTTGCGCGGTAGAAGACACAACAACAACTTCTATACACCAACCACAGTAACTTCCGCTACGGGCGCTGTGTCAGAACGCAACAGCCAGACTGTGGGAATATCCAAGACATCCAAGACTACCAACATAAAATGAACTACCAACAACATCGAATGCAACACACAGCGATAGCGGTAGCAGCGGCAGCGACCAAAGCGACAGCGGTAGCAGCGGCAGTGACAGCGTCGGTTGTAGCTTTACTTAAATATTAGAGTTTTTCAATTGTGAAATTCAATTCTGATAAAATGAATTAACCAGCCAGACGGGTTTAATACTTTGTGTAAAAACGAACTTAATTGGCGCCCAGCAGGGACCGCGGAATTTATCCCAGTAAAGAAATAAACGAAGCCATGTGTAGTGTGTTGATGCCCTCTTCTAAAGTGTAATAAATAAGTAAAAAATTCGACGCGTTTATCAAAATAATTTTGATTTTTAACTCAAACTAAAAAGTGCCCTACAATTTGCAACTACCTCGTATATCCAAATAATTTTGCTTTTCAAGTCAAACTAAACAGCGCTCTAACAATTTTATATTACCACAACTCCTCCTCCTCTAGTTTACACTTGTCCTCAAGTGATTTGTTAAAGGAATGGTATATCGTTAAATGGGATGTTTCGGCTTTCGATCTTCTTCATATTGTTCAGCGTTGGATCGTTTTTAGAGCCCATCTGTTTTTGGTCGAGGTGTACGATGACCCTTTTTCCTTTTTTCTTTATCACTAGATGCAGTAGGAAACTGTTGAGGATGGCGGTAATAAATAGGGAGACAAGTGCTATTCTATTGGTTGTTGAATGCACTTGGATCTTTTGCATGACTTTGATGCTGTTGACATGTAATTTTTCGAGTACTTTTAATGAGAGAATTCTGATGCGTTCGCTCTCCATTGGTGTAATCTGTATTATGGGGCTTCCGGGTTTCATTACTGAAATCTCTATATTGCTGAATGTCTTCTGATTGATAGTTATGGTTTCATTCCAGAAGTTTAACAGGTATGTGCCTCTTAGTTTCTTTGCCTCCTTTTGTCATTCGACGGTTCCATTGAAGTCGCTTAACAGGATTAGTCCATCGTCGATTCCTTCTACTTCTGGGACGTGGTCTGCGTTGCTAAAGTCGCACAGTGCTTGTTCTCCCCGAATTATCTTAGGGATACAACTATCTTTAGTTAAATTAACAATTTTTGTCTTATCGCAATTTTTATATTGTTGTAATTTTTACAATTATTTGATATTCCATAGAGTTCTTCTTTACATTGAAATATTTCTTTATATTTGAGATTGATGATACTATTGTTCTTTATTACAGGTTTGATGATTGAATTTTTGCAGTCTATTTCTTCTAAATTAGGCATTTTTACAATGTACAAAAGTACATTTATGCAAAATGGAGACATCTGCGAATTCTAACATTTGTTCTATATTTAATGGTGGCATGTTACTTTCTTGAAACTTGTTACTGATAATTTGAATTTCTTTTTTTCCTAGTAAAAAGGTATTTATTAAATTTAGTTTGGCACACTGTATGGCATATTTAATATTTATTATTTCTTCTTTTATTAACCTTATTTGATTTTGAAAACTAACAGCTAGTTTATCCCCTACAAGTGAATCTTTTTTTATGCTATTGGTTAGATCGTTTGAAATTTTTGTTAATTTATTGATTCTGTCTTCCAGTTGTTTATTAATGATTATCTGTTGGTCGTTATTATCTATTAGTTTGTTTAAATTGTCTGTTATCATTACTAAATCATTATTGTCCGGGCTACCTACTATATATTTCCAAGCTGTGCCTAATATGTTGATTGCTCTGGTATGCCGATTCTGGTATATTGCCAATGTGCTGAAAGTAATCATTGCTTGTTCTATTTCATGATGCAAGGTGTGGTATAAGGGGTTTGCTTTAAGATCTTGTTCTGTGAGTAATCGGAGATTGTCTAATGCTTCTTTAATTTGTCCTGATTCTATCACCTGTACTATTCGCGTTGTTGATATCTGTAGTTTCCCTATTCCTTTTATTATATTAACAGTTTGTGCCTCGGTGTAGTTTGATACGTCTAGGTGTCCTTCCGTTAATGTTGTCGTCACTGTTATCAGTATCCTGTAAAATTTATAGATTTTTTATATTGCTCTTGTGTATCGTTTTTCCAGTTGTTGTTAGTAAAGTTGTGTTTTTATCTTCTTTGACTATTTCTTTTCTGTACCTTGGTGACAATTTAGTTCCTAATCTATTATTAATTTTGACATATATTTTTACCCCTGGCTTGTATGTGCGTATTTCTTTTCGTTTTTATTATGATTCTGTAAATCTGTAGTTTGTTTTTGTTTAATTCAGTCAATGTTGTCCTGTCTTGATCTTTCGTATTGTTCTGGGTCCGTTGTTAAATTTCTGCCAAAAAACAAATCTAATGGTTGTTTATTAGTCGTGGAGTGAATGGTGTAGTAGTAGTCGTAGATTGCTTTCTCAATTAATTCTTTAAATGTTCTGTGTTCTTGTTTTCTTTTATTACACCTCATGATGTCTGAAAGTGTAGAATAAAACCGCTCCACCTGTCCATTAACTGCGCTTTTATAGGGTGGTCTTGTAAATTTCGATCCCCAATTGGTCCCTCATCATGAATGTTATGGACGCTGAGTTTAGGGATTTCTCGTCATCAATAACTACGAATTTCGGGACCCCATAATAAAATAAGATGTCGTGTAGTGGTTGTTTTATGTCTTCTATAGCTCTAGATTTGATAATTCGTCCCTGGGCTAGTTTTGAAAATTTATCTACTGCTGTCAGAACTAGGTTCTTTTCTGTCGTATAAATGTCGATATGGATTGTGTCCAGGATGGAGGGGTACGGGTGTTTCTTGTATTTTAGGATTAGTTGGGTGTCTGTCGTATTTTTCTTCTTGACAAAATTGGCTTTGTTTCACTAATGCTATTATTTTTTGTTTCATCTTGGGAAAGTAATGTGTTTCTGACAATTGTTTTTTTTATTTTCTAGTGCGTTACGGTGAGCTCTACTGTGAATTTTAAGAATATGTTCGTCCTGTTCTGTTTCGTTAGTCAAGTCCTTTACTTGTGTCTGCGTGAATCTTATTTTTATGTTTCTAAAGTGCTTGGGAAATATCTGTTGAATTTGGTTCATGATTTCTTCGGAGGTTATTATTCCGTTGATCACGGAAAGGTTTCGGTAATTTTTTAGTATTTCTATTATGGTTTTTTCTGGAATCTCTTGTTTAGTTATCAAATGCCTGTGGAATGTTGAGAAAGGGATTTGAAACTTATAATCGGTTGTATCGGATTTGTTTATAAATAATTGATTCTTAAATGCATTGATCGGAACTTCGATACTGGGTATCAGGTTGTGGCTTGAGCTTTCTGCACTATGTTGGGTGGATGCTATTGAACTGACGTGGTTTATCATGGGTATTCTTGCAAGTGCGTCCGCTACCGTATTATCCCTGTCTGGTTTGTAAAGAAGTTCATAGTCGAATTCCTCTAGGTACGCTTTCCATCTTTTGATTCGAGCGTTACCGTTCCAGCTGCTAAGTGAGTGTGTAAGTGGTTGATAGTCTGTGAAAATTTTTACTTTTGCTTTACCATACAGTTAATTTTTAAGAGCTTTTCACGCCCAAATAATTGCCAAGATTTCTTTTTCGTTAGTGGCATAGTTTTCTTCTGGTTTTGATAATGACCTTGAGAGAAAGCATATGGGTCGTTTGTTCTGAGATAAAACTGCTCCGATCGCAGTGGATGCGTCTGTTGTTAATTGAAATTCTTTGTCAAAGTCTGGGTATTGTAGGATGACTTCGATAGACACTAGAGCGTTTTTAATTTTCTTGAAGGAATCTATGGCTTCTTGGTTAAGATTAATAAATTTTTTTGAAGACAGTTTTTTGGACACTCGTCCATCTTCCCCTCTTAAAAGAGAGCTAAGTGGCTTTGCTAACTTAGCGAAATCTTTTATGAACCGTCTGTAATAAATAGATAGTCCAATAAATGATCCCAAGTCTTTAAGTGTTTTCGGAAGGGGATACTTGGCTATGGTTGCTATTTTATCAGGGTCTCAACGCCTTTATCTGAAATGATAAAACCGAGAAACTCTACTTTGTCTTTAAAGAACTCACATTTGTCTAACTGGCATTTCATATTAGCTTCTTGTAGAGTTCGAAAGATGGTGCTGAGATTTTTAGCATGTGTTTCGTTATTTTTACTGAATATGATAATGTCATCAATGTATATGAAACATATCCTACCGATATGCTCACGAAGTATATCATCTAGAGCTCTTTCGAAAATTGAAGGTGCGTTTTTGAGGCCGAAAGGGAGTCGTGCAAACTCATATTTTCCGTTATTAACGGCGAATGCTGTTTTTTCAATGTCTGATTCTTTTAGTGGTATTTGGTGAAAGCCGCTTTTTAGGTCTAGGACTGAGAATATTTTGTTATTGCCTAACTGAGCTAGGACTTCGTTTATTTCGGGAATTGGATATTTGTCGGCAATGGTTACTTTATTCAGCTTTCTGTAATCTATAACCATGCGATATTTTTTTTCTTTGGACGCGTCCATTTTTTTTTGTTACAATCCAAAGGGGTGAATTGTACGGGGATCGGGATGGTCGGATTATTCCGTCATCCAAAAGCTCTTTAATTTGCTTGTTTACCTCGTCTTTTAATGACATCGGAAATTGATAGAACCTGGAGTATACCGGGGAGTCGGTACTGGTTTTTATTTCGACTCTGACGTTTGTTGTATAGGTTAGCTTTTCGTCAGGCTTAGCAAATAAATTTGGATACAATCGGACTAATTGGTTTATTTTCTGTTTTTGTTCGTTGGTAAAATGGTCTATTCTAGGTATAACGCTGTTGACTGCTTCAAGTCTCTTTTCTTTAATGGGTATGCAGATATTATTTTTTATAATCAATAGATTTTTGCTGCTCTGGATAACAGCGTCTAGTTCCCTTAGGCTGTCGTTGTCTAATATAGCGTAAAAGTTTTCAAAGTGGGTAACAGGAAAAGTTTTACTTTAATGTCTGATCTATTAAAAAGGTTAGCGAATTTGTGGTGCGTGATTTTAATATTCCCGCCGACTGTAATGGCTTCGAAGGGTTTTTTGTTTGGAATAGCATTGTCTATAATTTTAGGTTGAATGTAATTTCTATTTGACCCTGTATCTATTAATATTTTTAAAATTTTTCCGCTCTTCATCTTACATTCAATATAAGGAAGATAGGAGCTTTTCATTCTAAAAAATTTATGTCTGAAAATTCGGGTTCGTTGTAGTCTGTGTGTTCTGTCTGTTCACTATATTCTACTAAAGTTTGTTCAGTATCTGTTTGTTCTTCGTATTGTGAGATTGTTTGTTCGTATTCTTGCATGGTCGGGTAATTGTCAGTGGGTTCCATTTCGAACAATCCTTCTTCAGTCGTCTGAATGTTGAAGTTTCGCTGTCTTTTATCAGGTTCATTCGTTGGGTGCTGGAGGTCGTTTCCCTGCCACAAAGTTAGGTCTATTCATATATTTCACCATTCTGGTGCGTATGGAAGGGTCTACGTTCATTGGTTCAGGACGCGGCTGAGGCTTTGGTGCCAATGTGCGAGGAGGAGCAAATATTTGTTCCTCGGATAATGAGGAGTCGGTCCTGTATGATAAGCTTGTTGGTTATACTGCGTAGTGTTCGGCCAAGGAGTACGAACTGGGAGCTGTGGTCTGAAATTGATAGGTGGCGTCCTGATTGTTTGATTATAGCCTGCTCTATTTGGAGGATGTATTGTACGGGGTGCTGGAATGGGCTTATTTGTGCTTCTAAAGGTAGTCGGTTGATGTTTGTTCATTGCGATATTAGTACGATAGTTTTGGTTTTCTAATTTGAGACAAAAATGTAGGGCGGAAGGCAGACCTACCAGTTCCTTTATACAGGAGTCGAGGTAGGTCACCCTTTAGACCTCGTATAAATATATTAGTGCTTTGTCACGATATACTTTTGTATGAGTGTTTCGGTTCTCTGCTTAACTCATGATCTACGTTTTTTTAAATCAATGAAATATTAACATTGTTTTGGTATCTGTGTTCTTGCCTTATTGCATAATGTAGTGTTAAGCATTTGGAAATGGCATTCCAGTTTAGAGGGACATTGATGTTATGGTGTGAAAATCCCAAATATTTTGGCGAACCAACTTCTCTTATGCTGTTGGTCCCTTTTTCGACTGAATTTTGTTGGGTTACTTTGTCTAAATCCCATCTCCCTTTCTTCGGATATCCCCGACCGTCTACGTTATTGAATTCTCTTGAAGGATTGGTTAATTCTTTCACTAGTGCCGGTAGCTGTTGCGCCAAGATCTGGCTAACTATGGCAGCTATTTGTTCTACGCTATTTGCCATTACTCTGTTTTGTAAATGTACGTTGTGTCTGTCTAGTTGTCTTTGTTGTTGTCTATTTAAAAAATGTTCTCTTGTTGAGGCTGATCCTCTTCGTTTTGCACACTAAGAATTGGGGGCCTAATAAGATTATTTTCGTTAGCCATACAGTGTGGAGATTGGTATTAGTTTTAAGATAGTAATTGTGAATTAAATATTGAAAGATTTGAAATTTGTTGTAAACTATTTGCTCTTGTTTTACTTATTCAGATAAAAAATGTTTATGTAGGAATTGATATTGTAGGAATTATTATGATTGTGAGACAGTAGTTGTAAATTAATGTTGATAAATTTGAAATTGTTTTAAATTATTTGCAGATTTTCTTGGAATATGTGTTTGGTTTTGTTTTGTTTGTTTGTAGGGAATGTTTTTTGTATTTATTTTTTTGGTTAATATATTTTTTTCTTTTCCAAAAATATTTTTGTGTTTTTTAATGACCAGTGTTTGGTCTTTTCCTTCTACCTTGGAGGGTCCCTTAGGAATCGCAAAGTTGGAATTTTTTATACTACGTTTGTAGTGTTAATGTTGGTTTATAATTATACGATGTTTTATTTTCCTTTTTGGAATTTTATGGTTCTCAATTTTGTTTTGATATATTTTCCAAAATATTAATTTGTCAAAATATTAATTTTCTTTTCTTTTCTTTTGTTAATATATTAATTTTTCTTTCTTTGTCAATATGCTTAGGTTACTATATTATTCACTAGCTTACAATAGTGTAGTTGCGGTGGTGACCTCCACTGACGGTCCGGCTTTCATCCTTTTTGGCGGTGTCGTCGCTGTAGATCGATGGCCTGTTGGGTAACGGGTGAATGTCGAATTCGGCAATTTTTGGCTGGCGCGTGCAGGAAGTAATGCAGACGTCAGGTCAGCACTTTGGTGCAATTGACATCGGTCAGCGCAACGTGACTTCTTGGTCATGAAAATTTCTTCGTTGCTAACTTATATACGTATATATGTACAGATGGTACATACTCAAGAAGTGCTTACGCTAGCGATCCCACGCTGCGGCCAGTCCGCATAATTGACGGATCCTATTACTGCACTTTTGTATATATATATGATTGTATAAATTTTATTTACTTTAAATTGGGCATATGACCACTTGTTATATTGTATACTCTACAATGCTGTGGGCATATGCTCATTTGGCATACAACATACTAGAGAGGATCCAGAAGCAGCTGACTAAGGGACTACGAGAGACAGCAGGACCAAGAGACTTACCCAGTTGATGATTCAGATGTTCATTTTTTACGTTATTTTTGAAGTGCGTAATGAAAGATGGCTCTTATCTTAATTTCCTTATTGACCGGCTCTAGCCAAAATTAGATCCAATCCCACTTAGTGAAAAATTCAAAACCGAATGAAAATGAATTCTTACCTAACTCGATCGCTTTTTTTGGTCGCAAAGACACCTGATAAAATATTTTTTTATTACCAACTCTAAAAACAGTCCATGGTATACTAGGGAATAATACACTAAAAAACATTAATGCTGCAGTAGATGTCACAAATAATGTGTTGAACTTGAACGGCAGTTACAACTCACTACTCAATCAATTAATAATATATTAAGATTAGAACGGTAATGTCCTAATGTACTCCTACAGGTTAATCTTCCTGCCAACTTGCCTCGGGTTGGCCACCATCCTTGGCACATTTAAAATCATTCATGCCTTTAATATCGAAGAATACGAAACAGAGTTCGGTGACATATGCAACAGACTCATTGTAATTAATAGTAATTCCCGTTTCTGATATTTGAGCTCTTCAAAGCAGAAAACGATCTTAAAAGATAAAAACAATTTGGAAGAAAAGCCATGTCAATAGATGCGTTGAGCACATTTTGGAAGGAGTTGGGCGGTTCACCGGACCCCCATGACAAAGAAATCATTGTAAGTATATCTTACTCAACTTGAGAACAATAATAAACAATTAATAATAAATAAAGTATTTACTGATAGAAGCTTTAACCTTTAAGCCTTATCACAAATAACATTGCTAAAGCAAACATAGAAAACAAAAGAATCTCTTTGCTAAAGAATAAGCTTCAGAGGAATGAGCTAATAGAGGAATAAAATAACTTAATTCATGCCATGAATTAGGAAAAAACAAATAACATTAAGTCAATGTTACTTTCAGAATATGAAGTAGAAAAAATATAACCACTTCAATGTTGAAGAGTTGCTAAATTTTTCAAAAATAAAAATTGCCACCAATGGCGGAAGTTTGCTATACATTATCAATAATCCATTAATAATTAACGAAAATTGCATGTTTACTCTTCTAAAACCGGCCAATCAAAAAAACATCATTAACGAAATTAAATACATAAACAAGATAGTTCAATGTAATAAAATTAGTTTTGGAATAAAATCAAATTGTGAAACCCATAATGAAAGAACAATCTGCAATAAAGACAATCTAATAGACTGAAGTAATGTTACCTGCGTCACATCGCTCCTGAATAACCGCAAACCAAACTGTCGAACTATAAACAATCAGCACATACTAGATATATACATATACATATACGTCTACATCGATGAAGAAGAATCTTCGCTGGAAGGAAAATTTCTGATTCAAGCCTCCAACACAACAATAAGGGTCGCAATAACACCTCTCTTACAATTAAAAGCAAAAAAGAGCAGAGTGGAGGAAGTACTCTCTCTGCAGATGCTAATGGAAATAAACATCAATAACACCAAAGTACTTGAAACAATTAAAGAAGATAATTCAACAATAACAACATTGAACCTTACGAATTCCGGAACAATGGCGGCGATCATCATTGCAGTAAGCATCTAGAAACTAAAACAAGTTATTTTCTGCGTAGAGAAACAGGCATCCAGGGAACCAAAAATACCCAAACCTAAAACAGAAATACCTCCGATATCTCAACAAGGTTTCTACATTGCTACTGAGGAGTTAACACATCAGGTACTACGACACTAAGAACTTCCGGACTAAGTGCTTGTGCAAGAGGTTCAGTGGCAGGCGGGCCCTACAGCTCTAATTATACCTGCGCGGTAGAAGACACAACAACAACTTCAATACACCAATCACAGTAACTTCCGCTACGGGCACTGTGTCAGAACGCAACAGCCAGACTGTGGAAATATCCAAGGCATCCAACACCACCAACATAAAATTATTTATCATTACTAAATCATTATTGTCCGGGCTACCTGCTATATATTTCCATGCTGTGCCTAATATGTTGATTGCTCTGGTATGCCGATTCTGGTATATTGCCAATGTGCTGAAAGTAATCATTGCTTGTTCTATTTCATGATGCAAGGTGTGGTATAAGGGGTTTGCTTTAAGATCTTGTTCTGTGAGTAATCGGAGATTGTCTAATGCTTCTTTCATTTGTCCTAATTCTATCACCTGTACTATTCGCGTTGTTGATATCTGTAGTTTCCCTATTCCTTTTATTATATTAACAGTTTGTGCGTCGGTGTAGTTTGATACGTCTAGGTGTCCTTCCGTTAATATTGTCGTCACTGTAATCAGTATCCTGTAAAATTTATAGATTTTTTTATATTGCTCTTGTGTATCGTTTTTCCAGTTGTTGTTAGTAAAGTTGTGTTTTTATCTTCTTTGACTATTTCTTTTCTGTACCTTGGTGACAATTTAGTTCCTAATCTATTATTAATTTTGACATATATTTCTACCCCTGGCTTGTATGTGCGTATTTCTTTTCGTTTTTATTATGATTCTGTAAATCTGTAGCTTGTTTTTGTTTAATTCTGTCAATGTTGTCCTGTCTTGATTTTTCGTATTGTTCTGGGTCCGTTGTTAAATTTCTGCCAAAAAACAAATCTAATGGTTGTTTATTAGTCGTGGAGTGAATGGTGTAGTTGTAGTCGTAGATTGCTTTGTCAATTAATTCTTTAAATGTTCTGTGTTCTTGTTTTCTTTTATTACACCTCATGATGTCTGAAAGTGTAGAATAAAACCGCTCCACCTGTCCATTAACTGCGCTTTTATAGGGTGGTCTTGTAAATTTCGATCCCCAATTGGTCCCTCATCATGAATGTTATGGACGCTGAGTTTAGGGATTTCTCGTCATCAATAACTACGAATTTCGGGACCCCATAATAAAATAAGATGTCGTGTAGTGGTTGTTTTATGTCTTCTATAGCTCTAGATTTGATAATTCGTCCCTGGGCTAGTTTTGAAAATTTATCTACTGCTGTCAGAACTAGGTTCTTTTCTGTCGTATAAATGTCGATATGGATTGTGTCCAGGATGGAGGGGGTACGGGTGTTTCTTGTATTTTAGGATTAGTTGGGTGTCTGTCGTATTTTTCTTCTTGACAAATTTGGCTTTGTTTCACTAATGCTATTATTTTTTGTTTCATCTTGGGAAAGTAATGTGTTTCTGACAATTGTTTTTTTTATTTTCTAGTGCGTTACGGTGAGCTCTACTGTGAATTTTAAGAATATGTTCGTCCTGTTCTGTTTCGTTAGTCAAGTCCTTTACTTGTGTCTGCGTGAATCTTATTTTTATGTTTCTAAAGTGCTTGGGAAATATCTGTTGAATTTGGTTCATGATTTCTTCGGAGGTTATTATTCCGTTGATCACGGAAAGGTTTCGGTAATTTTTTAGTATTTCTATTATGGTTTTTTCTGGAATCTCTTGTTTAGTTATCAAATGCCTGTGGAATGTTGAGAAGGGATTTGAAACTTATAATCGGTTGTATCGGATTTGTTTATAAATAATTGATTCTTAAATGCATTGATCGGAACTTCGATACTGGGTATCAGGTTGTGGCTTGAGCTTTCTGCACTATGTTGGGTGGATGCTATTGAACTGACGTGGTTTATCATGGGTATTCTTGCAAGTGCGTCCGCTACCGTATTATCCCTGTCTGGTTTGTAAAGAAGTTCATAGTCGAATTCCTCTAGGTACGCTTTCCATCTTTTGATTCGAGCGTTACCGTTCCAGCTGCTAAGTGAGTGTGTAAGTGGTTGATAGTCTGTGAAAATTTTTACTTTTGCTTTACCATACAGTTAATTTTTAAGAGCTTTTCACGCCCAAATAATTGCCAAGATTTCTTTTTCGTTAGTGGCATAGTTTTCTTCTGGTTTTGATAATGACCTTGAGAGAAAGCATATGGGTCGTTTGTTCTGAGATAAAACTGCTCCGATCGCAGTGGATGCGTCTGTTGTTAATTGAAATTCTTTGTCAAAGTCTGGGTATTGTAGGATGACTTCGATAGACACTAGAGCGTTTTTAATTTTCTTGAAGGAATCTATGGCTTCTTGGTTAAGATTAATAAATTTTTTTGAAGACAGTTTTTGGACACTCGTCCATCTTTCCCTCTTAAAAAGAGAGCTAAGTGGCTTTGCTAACTTAGCGAAATCTTTTATGAACCGTCTGTAATAAATAGATAGTCCAATAAATGATCCCAAGTCTTTAAGTGTTTTCGGAAGGGGATACTTGGCTATGGTTGCTATTTTATCAGGGTCTCAACGCCTTTATCTGAAATGATAAAACCGAGAAACTCTACTTTGTCTTTAAAGAACTCACATTTGTCTAACTGGCATTTCATATTAGCTTCTTGTAGAGTTCGAAAGATGGTGCTGAGATTTTTAGCATGTGTTTCGTTATTTTTACTGAATATGATAATGTCATCAATGTATATGAAACATATCCTACCGATATGCTCACGAAGTATATCATCTAGAGCTCTTTCGAAAATTGAAGGTGCGTTTTTGAGGCCGAAAGGGAGTCGTGCAAACTCATATTTTCCGTTATTAACGGCGAATGCTGTTTTTTCAATGTCTGATTCTTTTAGTGGTATTTGGTGAAAGCCGCTTTTAGGTCTAGGACTGAGAATATTTTGTTATTGCCTAACTGAGCTAGGACTTCGTTTATTTCGGGAATTGGATATTTGTCGGCAATGGTTACTTTATTCAGCTTTCTGTAATCTATAACCATGCGATATTTTTTTTCTTTGGACGCGTCCATTTTTTTTGTTACAATCCAAAGGGGTGAATTGTACGGGGATCGGGATGGTCGGATTATTCCGTCATCCAAAAGCTCTTTAATTTGCTTGTTTACCTCGTCTTTTAATGACATCGGAAATTGATAGAACCTGGAGTATACCGGGGAGTCGGTACTGGTTTTTATTTCGACTCTGACGTTTGTTGTATAGGTTAGCTTTTCGTCAGGCTTAGCAAATAAATTTGGATACAATCGGACTAATTGGTTTATTTTCTGTTTTTGTTCGTTGGTAAAATGGTCTATTCTAGGTATAACGCTGTTGACTGCTTCAAGTCTCTTTTCTTTAATGGGTATGCAGATATTATTTTTTATAATCAATAGATTTTTGCTGCTCTGGATAACAGCGTCTAGTTCCCTTAGGCTGTCGTTGTCTAATATAGCGTAAAAGTTTTCAAAGTGGGTAACAGGAAAAGTTTTACTTTAATGTCTGATCTATTAAAAAGGTTAGCGAATTTGTGGTGCGTGATTTTAATATTCCCGCCGACTGTAATGGCTTCGAAGGGTTTTTTGTTTGGAATAGCATTGTCTATAATTTTAGGTTGAATGTAATTTCTATTTGACCCTGTATCTATTAATATTTTTAAAATTTTTCCAGCTCTTCATCTTACATTCAATATAAGGAAGATAGGAGCTTTTCATTCTAAAAAATTTATGTCTGAAAATTCGGGTTCGTTGTAGTCTGTGTGTTCTGTCTGTTCACTATATTCTACTAAAGTTTGTTCAGTATCTGTTTGTTCTTCGTATTGTGAGATTGTTTGTTCGTATTCTTGCATGGTCGGGTAATTGTCAGTGGGTTCCATTTCGAACAATCCTTCTTCAGTCGTCTGAATGTTGAAGTTTCGCTGTCTTTTATCAGGTTCATTCGTTGGGTGCTGGAGGTCGTTTCCCTGCCACAAAGTTAGGTCTATTCATATATTTCACCATTCTGGTGCGTATGGAAGGGTCTACGTTCATTGGTTCAGGACGCGGCTGAGGCTTTGGTGCCAATGTGCGAGGAGGAGCAAATATTTGTTCCTCGGATAATGAGGAGTCGGTCCTGTATGATAAGCTTGTTGGTTATACTGCGTAGTGTTCGGCCAAGGAGTACGAACTGGGAGCTGTGGTCTGAAATTGATAGGTGGCGTCCTGATTGTTTGATTATAGCCTGCTCTATTTGGAGGATGTATTGTACGGGGTGCTGGAATGGGCTTATTTGTGCTTCTAAAGGTAGTCGGTTGATGTTTGTTCATTGCGATATTAGTACGATAGTTTTGGTTTTCTAATTTGAGACAAAAATGTAGGGCGGAAGGCAGACCTACCAGTTCCTTTATACCAAGGAGTCGAGGTAGGTCACCCTTTAGACCTCGTATAAATATATCTAGTGCTTTGTCACGATATACTTTTGTCATGAGTGTTTCGGATTCTCTGCTTAACTCCATGCATCCTACGTTTTTTTTAAATCAATGAATATATTAACATTGTCATTTGGTACTCTAGTGTTCTTAGATCTCTCTTATCTGCATAATGTAGTGTTAAGCATTTGGAAATGGCATTCCAGTTTAGAGGGACATTGTATGATTCAAGAGCCGTAACGGCCTCACCTATGATCTTATTTCTTATGGTGTGCAAAATCCCAAAATATTTTGGCGAACCAACTTCTAACTGCGTATGCTGAAAAATTCTACTTATCCAACCTTTATGAACTAGATTTTGTTGGGTTACTCTGTCTAAATCACCTAAATTCTCCCTTTGCGGATTTGCGGATATCCCCTGACCGTCTACGTTATTGAATTCTCTTGAAGGATTGGTTAATTCTTTCACTAGT